>BQKN01063543.1:160942-180963 GCA_022839385.1 Asparagus kiusianus
CATGATCAACATCGGGTTCCTTGTAACTTTGGTAAAGGCGATATGGTATGACTAAAATTGAGTAAGGAGAGGCTCAAAGGAGAAGGGAAGAAGTTGAAGCCTATTCGTTATGGTCCGTTTCGGATTCTCGATCAGATTGGCGACAACGCTTTTCATTTAGATTTGCCACCTTACTTAGGCATGTATTTGGTGATCAATGCCGAGTACTTGAAGTTGTTTGAGCCTCCATTATTGGATGATGAAGGTGATGACAAGATGATCTTACCGCATGTTGAAGACTTGTGGTTTGATAGAGAGGAGCCACTGAAAGAAGATTGCATTTTGGAACGGAAGACGACCACGACAAGGCGGGGGACGAAGGAGTCATTTCTCATTGGACGTTAAGGTCAGGTTCCTAGCAAGGCTAAGTGGTTCAACAGAGAAGGAGGGGCTCGCGAGTTCCCTCAGCTGAAGTTCTAACTTGAATGGGACTTCAAGTTCCTAAAGGGGGGACCCATGATACGGGTGTATCTTCTCTTCGGGAGCTTAGCGATCCTCATGGGAGTTTGAGGATAGATGATTCTTATGGTATCTTGAGAATAGAGTAAAGGAGTCATGAACGAGGTCATTAGATGCAACGAAGTCGAAGGATTCGTTAAACTGCAGGAAAAACAGTTTGAACTCTGTCCGGTCGACAGCATGTGTCTCTGCGGTTGACCGCATAGTGCACAGACCCCGACTGTGTCTCGGGACTGAGATCGGTCGACCGATGGTGGCGCTGCGGTCGACCGGAAACCCTGTAAGCGATTTTCCAGATTTTGACGTTCTGACCGGTCGACCGCCTTGGGCACTGCGGTCGACCGCGTAGCGGTTCCGGGCCTGGGTCTGTTTCCTGCTCCAGTTGGGATTTCTGTTTAGTATAAATAGAAACACAACTTTTCTAGGGTTTAGAACTCAGTTTGTAATCAGAAAAGAGATCAGGGATGTTGTTCTTTGATCTGGAGAGATTGTGAGAGAGAGATTTTGTAAATCCAATTGATTCTCATAATCTAGAGAAGGTATTTTCCTTCGCCCTAATTAAAACTCTTGTGTTCTTCAGTTGTTTTCCTTCTTTATCCACTCTTGATAATTCCGCGATCAAGAGTGCTCGCACGGCGACTCGTATCAAGTTGATAATGACTGACTAATATTTTTGCTCGTGAAGTTGAGGGTCTTTAATGAAATTTATCTCCAAAATTGAGAGTTCATGAGACTACAAGTCCGGTGAATATTATATGACCAATATAAACGGGACTAGTAATCCCGCTTATTTGCTGTGCGTGCACAAAAATATGCACGCATAGTAAACGAGACTACTAGTCCCGTGGATTTTGCAAAAACAAAATCCACAGGACTACCAATCCCGTATATTTTATGAAAACGCACAAAACACACCCAAGCTCATCTCCTGTGTATATAAGTTATCTCTTGCACATATAAAATATCTACTTCACCTCATGGACATATCCAAATATATAAATTTTATAAATAAGTAACTTCATATACCTCTTGACAAAACATATAAGCTCCATACATCAATATATCATAGTAAAACCTAATATATAATATATTTTTGCATTAGATATTATACATATCGATGGTTTCAATAGTGTCAATACAAATATTTTATACATTCCATACATCTAGAACACACAACCATTCATTCATCTCAATCCCCTTTGTCTCGCTCCGGTTACACAAGAAGTTCGTCGTCGTCCTTCAGGAAGTTGAATTTGTATGAGTTTGCTGTCTGGTTGTGTGTGTGTTTGTGATGAACCACTTGCAATCACCCCCCTCACGTTTGCTTTTTCCATGCATTTGTTCCTTTGCCTAATGTGTCTAACCAGACGCAAGAATGACAAGCTCATTCTTTATCCCCACAATCACTACCCAATGCTTCCGTTATCAAGCCTTCTATCTAGGGATAGCCTAATATGTAGATTCATCTCTATTAACACTTCAAACAGCCCCATGTCCTTTAGTAATTCTTAACTTTACCACTGGCTACTAATTGTAATATATCTTTTATCTTTTAATCAACAACATTCATACTATTATGCATCCTAAGCACCACCATGTCCACGATTACACAGCCTGAATAATATTTTCTTTCAGGCTAGATTCAGCTTCTTTGATTGTCTCTTCTATTTGAGTGAAGACTAGACCAAGATTTATCAGTAAAGCTGTAAACAAACGAGCTCAATATTTAGTTGAAGAAATCACTTGAAATTTGCATTATCATATGAATCATTGTGAAAAAGAAAAAACTTTTTTCTCAACTGGCAACTAAACCATATATCAAACATGAAAGATCTTTATTGCCCTGTAGGAATTGTTGGACCATAATCATTGATAGATGGCTATAGCAATTAACTTACATAGACAAGAATGTAACAGATGCTGAAGAAGTGAGGATGAAACTCCAATGCCACAGAAGGAAAAAAACTACTAACAAAATAATTCTCCACATTTACTAAAGAGCTAAAAATTACGCAAATAACTCCATTAGATAATTGGTCAAATTTTACTTCCCGCAAAAAAATCAAGTGTTATGACGACTAACAAATAAAATTCAAACCAAATCACAAGACAATAATCTAAAAGGAGATATGAAAACACATATATGCACCAGGTTCACGACAAAAAATATCTAATAGTAGGGGTACATCAATTTATTTAAGAACAACAACTTTAGTTATCAACATCTCCAATGATCAGGAGATAATTAAAATACAAAATATTCTTCAAGAAAATAAAATTTTAGATAGAAAACACGTCCAAAAAGGACAAAATAACTAATAAAGTGGTATGATATAAAAAAATTGTTACTGGAACCCTCTTGAGTTATTTCTCCCTGATCCTCGCAGATTCTGACTTCCACTTCTCTGCAATCAAACAGCTAACTAAGTACTACATGCCATTTTAAAGAAATTAGAATTAGAATTAAAATTTAAATTAGGAAAAACAAAATAAAATAGAAGTGTAAAAATCTTCACATGTCCTCTGCAGTATACAAATAGAAATAACAAGATAATAATCTCAAATAAAAGGGAGAAAAGAAAATGAGACCACACTACAATTTAAAAACAGAGTTCAGTATATAATTAAGCATTGCCGAAGTCATAATAATATGTACTCATTCTTTTACCCAAAAAAACAAAATAAAATCCTTTGGTTAAAAAAAAAAAAGGAAAAACCATACATACACTCTCCAAAATCCTCATACCCCCTAAATCACAATAGTCAACCGGTCATGCCGGCCGGACCATCCTCAACGCGACCTATGCCTTCCTCTTTGCCCGCTCTGAACCATCACCAGCAGCTAAGTCACCACCCGCCGCCACCGCCTCCCTCTGCAGCCCCTCAGCCGTCCCTGCCATCGCCACCATCACCCGGGCCTCCTACTCCCCCATAATTCATCTAAAATCCTAAATCAAATCTTTCATCACTCAATAAACAAGCAAATAGAAAACAACAAAACCCAAAAGACCCAAACCCCAAAATCCCCTAACCTCCTTCTTGATATCCTTGACGTGACTCTTGAGCACAGCAGCGAGCAACCCTAGCTGACGATTTCGAGAGATTAACGACGAAGCGAGAGGAAGGAGAAAAAGAGAGAGAGATGGAAAGGCGGGAAAAAAGGAGGCAGAAGAGGGAATGAGGAGAGAGCGGCAACCCCAGTTTTCCCCATTTTCTCTCCAGCATCGAAGGAATGGTGCGGCTCAAACTTTTTATATCGGTTTTATTCACTTTTCTCCGATTTCAGGCTCTTGGGGACAGAAAACGTCTCTCCTCCAAATCCTATGCGGAGTTTGTTCTCTCCTCCTCTTTTCTGCATTATTTTGACAAGCCAAACATTAAATAAGGAGGGGAAACTGACAAATTTTTTCCGTGTTAATTTCTTTTTAGCTTTTCTGCACTTATTTGACCAATCAAACGGCCTCTTATAAAGCAAAAGGGTATACGTGGCAACAATCCACTGTGCTAGGAGCCTGCCCCCCATCGCAATCAGCACACCTCAGCGCAAAACACTTTCCAATTCCCCACGTGGAGCATGCCTAAATAATTCTTTAATAAAAAATATCCAAATTTGCCGTGAAACTTATCCCTACCTTTCCCGCAAGTCAGTCGAGTGACAAATCCCCAATTCCCAGTCACAAGTCGAAACAGCCAAGCTCCCTCTCTTCCTCGAACCTCCGAAGACGGACCTGAAGGCGTCCCCTCTGCTGTTCCTTTAAATAATAATATCTCTCCCCAGTTCTCTCTCGAAGCGCTGACGAAAATTAACCCGAGACCGGAGTCCGAATCCGAATCCAAGATTCAGAAATGGCGGCCATCGATGCCCGCAGCGGATTCTGCCCCTCGACCTCCACCTTCCACAGCAGGCGCAAACCCGTCCCCCTCCCCGCCGACCCTTTCCTTGACGTCACCACCTTCATCTCCACCCGCCAGCACTCCGGCGAGATCGCCCTAATCGACGCCTCGTCCGGCCGCCACGTCACCTTCGCCGAGCTCCACCGCGCCGTCTCCTCCGTCGCCTCCTTCCTCTCCTCCCGCCTCGGCGTCCGCAAGGGCCACGTCATCCTCCTCCTCTCCCCCAACTCCATCTACTTCCCCGTCGTCTCCCTCGCCGTCATGTCCCTCGGCGCGGTCCTCACCACCACCAACCCCCTCAACACCCCCCAGGAGATCTCCAAACAGGTCGCCGATTCTAACCCAGTGCTCGCCTTCACCACCCGATCCCTCGCGTCCAAAATCGACGAAAACATCCCGATCGTCCTCCTCGAGGAGCCCCAGCCCGCCAGCTGCGACGACCCCAGGAAGGTGGCCACGATCGGCGAAATGATCTCCGCCGAGCCCGATCGGAGCAGAGTCAAAGAGAGGGTGAGCCAAGACGACACTGCCACGCTTCTCTACTCCTCCGGGACGACAGGAACAAGCAAGGGCGTGGTCTCCACCCACCGCAACCTGATCTCCATGGTGCAGATTATCATCAACCGGTTCAAGCTCGATGAGCCGGAGACCTTCATCTGCACCGTCCCGATGTTCCACGTGTACGGCTTAGCAGCGTTCGCGACGGGTATCCTCGCGTCTGGGTCTACGATAGTGGTCCTGTCCAAGTTTGAGATGGGGGATCTGTTAGGAGCAATTAGGACCCACAAAGCGACTTATTTACCGCTTGTGCCACCGATCTTGGTGGCGCTTGCCAACCAGAGCAAGCCCCCGCCGCTAGGGTCTCTACGGCGCGTGCTCTCCGGCGGAGCGCCGTTGAGCAAGGAAGTGATCGAGGGGTTCAGAGAGAAATACCCAAGCATAGAAATACTGCAGGGGTACGGTTTGACTGAGAGCACGGGTATCGGGGCCTCGACGGACTCGGCGGAGGAGAGTGAAAAATACGGTACAGCCGGGATGCTGTCGCCGAATACCGAAGCGAAGATTGTGGATCCAGATACGGGCGTAGCGCTGACTGTTAACAAAACAGGGGAGCTCTGGATACGGGGACCGTATGTCATGAAAGGGTATTTTAAGAATCAGGAGGCAACGAAGTCGACGCTTCTCGATGATGGGTGGTTGAGGACCGGGGATTTGTGTTACATTGATGAGGATGGGTTTTTGTTTGTGGTCGACAGGCTCAAAGAGCTGATCAAATATAAGGGATATCAGGTCAGTTTGTGTTATATTAATGAGAATGGCGATTTTTGTGGAGGAATTGAATGGTGAATCTGATACGTTTATGGATTTTTTTTTTTTTTAATTTCAGGTTGCGCCTGCCGAGCTGGAGGCATTGTTGTTGGCGCATGCTGAGATTGCCGATGTTGCCGTGATACCGTAAGTTTTTTTTCCCCCCCTTGGAATTTGGTGATTGGAACCAACATTTTAGCGGCTGTTTGGTTCAAATGCTAAAATTTTTGGATTTTTAATCTCATAAAGAATTTTAAATCTATAGGGTTTATACATGCTTTGGGATTTCTAACATTTTATTTGGTCCAATATTATTATAAGAAAGTAAATCTTATAATTTGTAATATCTTGTTTGATTATAGGATAACCAATTCTAAAAAAAGGAGAGATGAATATAGTTATCTTGGTGAGGTTACTTCCCACAAGAAAATAAAATTCAATGGTATAGAAAGTGGAGTAAGGGGCTGCTTGGTTCAAATGCCAAAATTTTAGGATTTGTAATCTTATAGAAAATTTCAAATCCATAATGTTTTATACATGCTTTGGGATTTCTAATATTTTATTTGGTTCATCATATTTATAGGAAATCAAATCCTACAATTTGTAATATTTTGTTTAATTCCAATCCAAATTATAGGATAACAAACTCTAAAAAAGAAAGAGAGGTGGGTATAGTTACCTCAGTGAGGTTACCTCCCACAAAAAAAAAAGAAAAAGAAAATACAAAGGTATAGAAAGAGGGGTAAGTGTACCCATTTATGGGATTTGCCAAATCCTCTCAAATGGAGAGGATTTGGTGAATTCTAAAAATTGAGTGTTTTTTGTATTTTCGGGACCCGACATTCTAAAAAAATTATTGAAACAAACATCAACTGTGAAATCGCAAAAGCTAAAAAAACACGTTTTTTTATCCCAAAATTTGTAATCCACACCAAATGCTAAAATTTTACTTGAACCAAACAGCCCCTAAGTGTACCCATTTAACCAAATCCTCTTCAATGGAAGATTCTAAAAATTGGGTGCTTTTTGCACTTTTGGAATTCAACACTCTAAAAAGCTTATAGAAATAAACATTAACTACGGAATCCCAAAACCCAAAAACATCCACTTTTTGATCCCAAAATCTGTAATCTACAACAAATGCCAAAATTTTACTTGAACCAAAAGTCCCTTAGTGGAGGTTATGTTTCATCGTTTAGAGGTTTAGTCCATGTTATTGTAACAAAGAAAAATTAAACTAAAAATAATGTGTACTTAATAATAGTTTGATAGCAAGAGTTAACAAAAGTTACTTTTTCTGTCAAAATGTGAGTGGGAATCAAAACTGAGGACCGGACCGGACAATTGACTATATCCCCATTAAAATTTGCTGCATGCGACATTGGTGCATTTACAATTGCAACATACCAAAGAGCCCTTAGCATTGGAACGGGTTGTCCAATGAAGTCTTAATTTCAGACCTGCATATTTAGAGCTTTAAAAGAAAATTCAGCAAAATTTTCCGAGAGCTTGATTATTTCTGTCAGAACGCTAGACTGTTAAAGATGTGGTATTTACGCTTTTTAGAAATTGACCACATTATCAAAATTATAACATAATCTGGCTATTGTTGTTGCTGTTAATTTAGATATTTAAAATGTTGTAGGTTTCCAGATAAGCAAGTGGGTCAGTTTCCAATGGCGTATGTAGTGAGAAAGAGTGGAAGCAAATTGAACGGGGAAGAGGTAATGGAGTTCGTGGGAAAGCAGGTGGCGCCGTACAAAAGGGTTCGGCGGGTGGCATTTGTATCGTCTATTCCGAAGAATGCATCAGGGAAAATACTGAGGAAGGATCTGATCAAGCTTGCTACTTCTACCTCCAAGATGTAGAATTTGGTTTTGTTCTTGTAAGTTCTTTAGGCCGGATGTTTTGCGTTGTATTTGACTATGGATGCATAAATTATTCTGAGTTCTACTTTGGTTGCTTCCTTTTTGCAAAATTTGATATGAGATGAAGTGGAGTACTGAAAATTTTTTGTGGTGGTATTGTGCATTAATCTAAATTGATAAAATAGTACTAGGATATATGTGTCCATCAGTCAGCTGAAATTACTTTCACCTTGAATTTGACTGATTTGAGATTATTTAGACCTTGGTTCCAAATTTTTGATTCTCTTCCGGCATAGTTCAATTGCTGGTTCATTTATTCAATGGCCAAGCGAGTTTATGAAAGTTTGGAAAGGGAGCAATGTAAGTTTTTGAGGCTTTATTCTTGCAACTTTTGTTGGAGCTTTTAGTGGAGGTTAGCTTCTGGGTATGATATATTTGAACTGGGTAGCAATTAAATTGATGTTTTTGTGGAGTTTAGCATCTGGGTATATTAGCTTTATGAATACTCGACGGATTATATTGATTTTTCTTACCAAACTATCTTCATATTTGTATATGTATCTGTGATGTAGAACACTTAGCAGACACGTTTATGTCAAAGAGGGACAGTCGCAAGTCCAAATGCGGGCCTGGTCGAAGAAAATAACTTGTTTCGAAAAAACGGCCATAACTTTCAAACCGTACGTCGGAATTGGACGAATTATATATGAAAATCGACTATCTCGACGAGACGCAGCCATCCAAACCGACCCCCTTGCGTTTTCAGTTTCGCCAAATTCCTTACGGTTTGAGAGATATTTACATTTTTATCCGTTTTTTACTATTTTTAGTAATATTTTAGGAGTCTGTTTTGTTTAAGAAATAAATCCAATTTGATCTCAGATTTGACCGGAGGACTTTCCTAATCATAAGGAGTCTTTTTAGAAGTTTTAATGTTTTAGGAATTCTTTACCATTTTTGGCAAGTTGAGTCCTTGTAGGAATTAGAGTCCTTGTAGGAATTAGAGTCCTTGTAGGAGTCTTGTTTTTTTTTCTATTTAAGAAGAGTCTTGTAAGCCCTAGAGACATAACTTTTGATTAATAAAATTTCGTTTTTCCTCAATATTTTCTTCGTGGATTCGAAGATCGTTCTTTGTGGATTCAGAGAACACACTTGGTGAATTCCGAGATTACAACTTCCGCGCTGCGTCAATCTAGGATTAGCAAGTAGATATATATGAGTATGATGAATGGTGTACGGTTCGTTTGCACCTCTTCTGTCAAGGCACATGAACTATTTGAGTTTGGTTCAGTTAGTTCATCTTTTAGGTGGGAAATCAAAATTAGTGGAATGTTGTTTTCAAACAAAGCAATCTACGTATATAGCACTGTCTCCGACTCCTCCAGTTGGAACTTACTCCATTCTTCACCTTCATTGCTCAAATTCTAGCATGCATCATTGTCAGGATTATTGCTTCGACGTTAATAGATTGAGGAACACCGCCAGCCGATCACATATATACCTACTCGTAAAGCTATTACCCAACTAATTAAAAAGCATGACCAAGCCCAAAAGATTTTACTGCAGCATTTTATGGAGCATATTCTGTGAAATACAAAGTATGTTTAAATAACTCTTAAAAAATGATGTGTGTGTTTGTAAATGTATATGTATAGGTACACGTATATATAACATTAAGACATGGCGAAAAGAAAAAGTAAAAAAGGAGCGGGATGTTTGAAGGCGCAAGTTAGCGAGCGATCTACTCTCCTCTATCCTGCGCCGCCGCTTAGTTTTTAATGGCGAAGAAGAAGAATAGAAGTGGAAGAAAGATACTCAGTATTGGTCTGCGATCTTCAAGCTCTTGTTCGCAAGCTCTCGAGAATCAATTTGATACTAATCTTGTGGAAGATGATGATGAACTAAGCGAAGATGTAATAGGCTCGACAGGTCCAAAAGGAGAGAGGATGAAAAAATCGATGGAGGAAATCCTAAGATCTACAGATTTCTTGTCTCGATCTCATCTATCCCTGGCTACTCCTCAGATGGAAGGAATTCAAGCTCGATATCTCAGAAATGGAGTCGGCAGCTCATCTAGGGCCTCCTGGGCTGATGAGGTTGAATTGGAGGTGATTCCCTCTGTTTCTTCTTTTTCTCAGGCTTTAAAATCTAAATCCACAAGTGTCCTTAGCTCAGATCAAGAGGTTTCAAGAGTTATTTCTGATGTTGTTACTGTTCCATTGACTGAAACTGTGGAAATTAATTCTGATGAATTAGTAAATGAAAGTGCTAAGTCTAATATTGATTCAATATCTTCTGGGAAACTAAAATCTGGAGAAAGGGATAAATCTACTGGTACTGATGATAATATGGAAAAACCTGATCCAATACCTAGAAAAACCTTCGCAAGCCTGTTTGCTGATAACAGAAAATCAGGTAATGGTCTGTCTCTGAGCTACATACCATCTTCCCAATCAAAAACTGCCTCTTTTACTTTTGATGAATGGAAAGAAGGGGAACAATTGTGAAAAAATATCTTAATAGGGCATGTTATTGGTTTAAATGTTAAATTTAAATCAATGGAAACATATGTGAGTAAGATATGGGGAAATTATTCTATTCCTAAAGTTTCTTTAATCAAGAATGGTCTGTTCCTTTTTGATTTTCAAACGGAGAAGCAGATGAAAGATGTCTTAGATGCAGGCCCCTGGTTTTTTGGTTCTAGGCCTCTGATGCTGAAGATATGGAGTACAGATACTGATTTAGATAAAATTTAAGACTTCTCCTATCCACTTTGGGTACAATTCCCTAATCCGAAACTAAACCTCTAGAGTTCAATTAGGATCAGTAAGGTAGCTAGCCTCATTGGTAAACCAATATCAACAGATAAACTTACTGCTACTAGGCAAAGGTTAAGTTACGCAAGAGTTCTACTATAAGTGAACTTGCCCTTGAAAGAGGCCTTACCTGATCAAGTAGTAATTCAAGATCCTGATGGTAGGAGTTATGCTTAGGAAGTGATATATGAATTCAAACCAAGGTGGTGTACATCATGTAATAAACTTGGACATGAAACTGATCAGTTGTAGACGGTAAAAATTACCGCCGCGAATTTGTACATGAATCCGCCCACGAATCACTTAGGTGGAGGGATAGCCGCAACCACGGATTGAGCTCACTAGCGTGGGCCCAAACGACACAAGCCCCATATTCGCCCTCATACGCCGAGATCAACTAAATTCGCCGGTGAGGTAGACTCGCCCTCATAAGCCAAGGTTATCCGGATTCGCTTGTATGGTCGACTCGCCGCATGGGTCGCAGTCATTCAAATTCGCCCATTTACTCCACTAGCCCACACGAGTCGAGAGCCGAGTTCACACCCGACGGTCGTTCCACTACATACAAGGATAAGCCTTCCCCACTTCCCGTGATGTGAAGGGTGGGGACACAGTGCTCCAGGCCCGTCGAGTGGCCGCCCACGGTACGAGTGATCGGACAGGTGCCAAATCAACCTGAACCCTTATAAATGCAGTTCACCTCGCCCATCAGAGTCAAGAGCTGGATCCGCCGGCATTCGACAAGTTGTCCAAGCCCACTCGAGTACTGGGCACCCGCTTTCTCACCTCTCATGACTCGAGAGGGAAGAGCACAGTACTCAGGTCCCATCAAGCGACCGCTCACAGTACGAATGATCTGACAGACGCCAGATCAACCTACACGTTCATAAATGCGACTCATCCCACCAGTCCAAGTCAAGAGCTGGATTCGTCGGCGCACAGTGGGCTGGCCAAATCCACTCGAGTAGTGGGCAGTCTCTACCTCACATACGAGGAGGGGTCTTCTCACTCCTACATGACATGACGTGAAGCACAACCCCTCGAATGACCGCTCATAGTAAAGGTGAGCAGTAAGATGCCTCTGAACAATACATGGTCACATCCCATAATTCAAGGAGCGACCAAGCCGTCTCTGCTCCATTTAAGAGCCTCTTCCAGCCACAATGAAGGAGAGGTCGAAAATTTTGGAAAAGGATCGATGACAAGCTCTCTGTATAGTTTTTTTGCACTGCAGCACCATCTCCTAGTTCTGAGCCCTGATCGCCGGCGAACTAGAAGATTCGAACTCCATCGACCCGAGCTTCTACTGTGTACTGAAGCTCTCAAGCAACCTCAGTTGAACCGTCCAAGGGAAGCAGACTCAGCACGAGCATCGAACGAAGCATCTGTAGCTACCGAAAGTCCCCACGTTAAACAAGGAGGGCATTCCCTCCGCTTCTGTTGTAATTTCGATTAATTAGTTTGTAATAAGCTATTCTTATCAATACAAAGGAAGTTCCCTATTTTCGGGAGATCAGAAATTTACACCTACAGAAGATGGCGATCACAGTGGGAGAAGCTGTTTCTTCAACCGAAATGGTGATAGCTCAGTTCGACGAGGTTACTGTTGGGACGACTGTAGAGTCCCTAGAGATCGAGTTCGACCGAGCCAAGTACGAAGAGTACTTGTCTTCCTCCTCCTCTAGTGGCGATGCATCTCGCAAACGCCACAGAGTTGTGCGCAAAGGCCGACCTCAAACGGTCAAAGCCTCCACGCCTGAGGGCTCTACCCGAGTCTCGTCGGGGGAACCTACTCGGAATCGATCAAGGCCAAGCCAGAGATCGAGGGCATGGGGCGAAAGCCTGCCTTATGGGTCGCCAAACGGCCCTCGTAGACACCCGCCCCGGAAGAAACGCCGGTTCATTCTGGCACAAACCATACTGTCACAGCCCACGCGGGCACTCTTCTCTCTAGAAGAGCCCACCAACGGCGACGGTAAGCACTCGCCAAACAAGAGGCCCAAGCCTTCGTCTCATACGACGGCCTGAGCTACTACGCAGGCTAAAAAAATGTTAGACGATAGGGCAACTCGCCCGACATTGGAAGGCTCTCCAAATCAGGAGCGCCAACCGAGAAAAATAGGACCGCCCGCCCAGGTGGACTTCGCTTTTCAGGTCACATCCCTGATGCGAATAAACCGCCCCAAGCGAACGAGCCTATCCGAATAGGCGGACCTCCGAGGGTTGGCAAGCCTCATCATGGCCCTTTGGCAGATAAACGTAAAGGCAAAGCAGGGAGCGACGCCTCGCAAGCTCGTCGGCGCGAGCTAGGGGTCGAAAATTTTTGGAAAAGGATCGACGACAAGCTCTCTGTATAGTTTTTGCACTGCAGCGCCATCTCCTAGTTCTGAGCCCTGATCGCCGGCAAACTAGAAGATTCGAACTCCATCGACCGGAGCTTCTACTGCGTACTGAAGCTCTCCAGCAATCTCGGTCGAACCGTCCAAGGGAAGCAGACTCGGCACGAGAATCGAGCGAAGCATCCTTTAGCTACCGAAAGTCCCCACGATAAACAAGGAGGGCATTCCCTCCGCTTATGTTGTAATTTTGATTAATTAGTTTGTAATAAGCTATTCTTATCAATACAAACGAAGTTTCCCATTTTCGGGAGATCATAAATTTACACCTACAGAAGATGGCGACCACAGTGGGAGGAACAAAATGCCAAGAGCAGTAAAAAAGCAAAAGCATAACAGGCCATTACGGGCCAAATTTACATAAAGTTTTAAGAGTTTGATGCGTCTAGCATTAACAAAATCACAAAAATATGTTTAGCGAACAGTTGGGCACACTACATCAACCTCAAGAGACTGAAACGGGCGATCTTCGCCTTGACAGCCGCAAGCTCTGCCTCCTGTCTAGCACGGGTTTCAGCCTCTTTCCTCTGCAGAAGTCTGGCGAGGGCAGCCTCGCCATCCTCTTCCTCCTGGCGAAGAAGCTGAAGCCCCTTGGTCGCCGCTTCGGCAGCATGGCTGAGCCGCATCTTCTCGCGTTCGAGCTCCTGCAGCCTCGCCTCGCCTTCGAGGGACCCAGCGTCTTCAAAGAAAGCAGCATCCATGTAGGCGTCCATCTTGGCCAACACCGCGCGATGTTGCTTGCGTAAGTGTTGGAGCTCGGCCTCTCTCGC
Organism: Asparagus kiusianus; assembly: GCA_022839385.1. Lineage (NCBI taxonomy): Eukaryota > Viridiplantae > Streptophyta > Magnoliopsida > Asparagales > Asparagaceae > Asparagus > Asparagus kiusianus. Next base: position 174,493 of record BQKN01063543.1, read on the forward strand.
CTGGATGCTCTTCGCCAAATCTTCGCGTGCAAAAAGGACGCGTGCCGGTAAGAGAGGAGGACCGACCAAAGCTTCGTCCTGCGCCAGCTCCTCCAAGCGGTACATCCACCTTTCCAGGCGACCGAGTCCTCGCTCGCATCATCGTGCGAGCTGAGGGCCACCCACGTGGCGGACCGCCTCCAGACCCGCTTCCACGAGGGGAAGCGCGTTGTGGTACTTTCCAGCGCCCTCGCCGATGATGATGGCGGTCCGACGCACCAGACCCTCCAACCACTGTAGGATCTCCACCACCGAAGGGGGTGCAGGAGCCAGGGCGGAAGACCCCTGAGCCGAGCTCGCGGGGGAAACCGGCGGCGCACCGACGTTAACGACGGTGGCAGAAGAGCCGACGCCTTCATAGGCACTATGGTCGGACGCGGAGGCCATGAGTCGAGAAGGGTTTCCGCAGTAGTTCTCGTTTACGAATTATTTCGAAGACGCGAGAGCTTTGCTGAAAAGACGGCGAGTGCGTCATATATAATCGAAGACTCAACGGCCGACATTTGTTATCCCAAACAATCGAGCGGCCCAGATGTTTTGTGACGCTTCGAGATCAACGCCAATAATGAAAGGCCATTTCTCTCGGAACCCCAAACCGACCAATCGGATTGAGCGCGAGAGGCGAAGCGTCCTGTCGCTTCACCATTTATGAGCATTAACAAAGCCTTAGCTGGCAAGCATTTGGGCCCGCAAGCAGACGTGTGGCACAAGTTTTGATTGTAGTACGAACTCGCCATCAGTCGAGTTTAACCGCCAACGCAAATTCGCCATCACATGAATTTCGCTTGCAGCCTAAACTCGCCAGAGGCCAAATTTGGTCTTCAACGCAAACTCACCTTCCCACGAGTTTCGCTTGCAGCCTAAACTTGCCAACAGGCAAGTTTGGTCTTTCACGCGAACTCGCCGTCACACGAGTTTCACTTGCAGCATAAATTCGCCAGCAGTCGAGTCTAGCCTTCAATGCAAACTCGCCTTCATTCGAGTTTCGTCAGCGTTTGGGTATAGCTATTGACACTAACTCGCCATCACGCGAGGGGCTTCGCCTACGGCACGGAATTGTCAGCGGTTCTACGAGCAAAACACTGAACGGAGGCATATTAAAAAGATGTGTGCACAATGAGAAAATACGAACTTCATTGAGTACTCTTAAGACAGTACATTTGAACAAAGTTATGACTCCACAATCAAACGATTCATAACACGATGTCAAAAGCAAATGAAACAAAATGTCTTAACACAGTTTCGTGCAAGGGGACCTAGTCAAACAAACTAAAGGACGCGAGCTCTGCCTTAACTGCGGCTACCTTTCTTGCATGGTCCTCCCTGGCCTTGTCTTCAGCCTCCTTCCGAGCCCGGTCTTCAAAACTTGATCTGGCGGCGGCATCTTCCTGGCGCAAGGCTTCGAGGCTTCGAGCCTCCGCTTCGGCAGTCTTGCTAACCTTAACGCTCTCAGATTGGAATTCCTTCAGAGTCGCCTCCGCTTGCTCTAGCTCGACTTTTAGGCAGAGTACAGTAGAAGTGGATTCGCTTAGCGCTTTTCCAGTGAGCGCTGCTGACTCACCCAGAAGGCGACGGTGGATTCCAGATTCGCTATTTCTCTAGAGCGGACCTCCTGCTCCTAGGCCTCACGACGTCGAATATGAGACAGGAAGGACTCCACGTCGACTTCTGGACCTTCCCGCGATAAGATCTCTAGTCTCATCAAGCGTGACTCCAAAAGGCGGAGCTTTTGCATACAACGCGTAGCAAGCCGGTTTTCGCCCAGTCACCTAAAGTCAGCCATGCGGTCCAGGAGAGATTGCCTGAAACCGTCATAGCTCCCCATGCCGAGGCTGACAAAGGAAATCACCTGCTTCACAGCATTCTCGAAATTCTCGATGCGATCCTACAAGGACAATGGACCCGAAGAAATAGGCTCTTGACCCGTAGCAAGTGCTGCGATGGGTGGAACCTCGAGACAAGGTTCAGCTTTAGGTTGAGCGGCGGGGCTTGAGGTAGGGGAAGTTGTGGTACCCTCGGATTCGTCGTTGGAAATTAAAATGGGCTCAGCCACATGTTCTTCGGAAGGTGGCACCTCTTCATGGGCTGTGAAGCACAACGACAGCACAGAAAGGGGTCAGATGAGAAATACGTGCCCAACTCATGCCTGAATGGAGATTAAGGTAAAAAGATACCTTCGGCGGCGGCGACTTCTACAGCACCAGAAGAGGACGCCTCCTTCCTCTTCTTCGAAGCAACTATTTTCACCTTCGGTACCATCCTGAGAATGCAAAGGAAACTTGGACGTCCTCTGAAGAAAACAACAAGGAAACTATGGCCTCTCTTAGCAAAGGGAAGGGGCATTAAATACTCTGAGCCTAAGCGGTTATCCACGGCTCGATTAGACCTTTCAAGCCCAAACAGTCGAGGGTAAGGTTGAACAACTCGGATCTCATATGAACGGCCAGGATTTGGCGGTTTCTGGGCACGATCCCCAGTCAACGGCCCGAATCGGGCGTGGGGGACGAAGAGACCCACTACGCCGCATTTAATGCGAAACGACGTGCCTACATCTTCTTAACTGATGTGCGCGTAGGTTACCGCGCGGCCCACTGAAAGCGGAGCCCACCCAACCTCGAATTCGTTGTTTGGATTCCCGCGGGTCAAAACCAATTAGACTGGCGTATCACCCTGGAACTCGAGTCAGTTCCGAATTCGCCTGCGGACAATATCCGCCTGTAGGTAAGACGAGTCTGCAACCGAGATCCGCTGACAGCTAAGATCCCCCTGCGACTAAGATTCTCCCGCAGCCAAACCTCAATTAATGCGTGTTAAAAAGAAATGGAGTGTGTACGAAAGTAATAGTGATTGGAAACAAAAAAAGATGATGATTTCATTCATAAAAAGAGGTTCTATTACAACGGAGAATCAAAAGTGAATTACAAAGCCCTCAACCGCAACTCCGCCTCGCGAATCTCCCCAGCGTGGCGAAGCTCGAGCCTCCTCAGTATCTCTCGGCGAAGGTCTTCCTCAGTACGCGAAACTAAATCTTGGACGGTATCCTTGGCCTCTTTGAGGGCTCGGTCCTTTTCTTCAACAGAACCAGCGACCAATTGCCGGCGGGATTCAATACCCTCTAACTCCTTTGCCAACTGCTCGTGAGCCTTCTCCTGAGTAGCTAAGGAAGCCTGCGCATTAGCTATGACTTGCTTCAGCTTCGCTATCTCAGAAGACAGGCGAGAAAGGCGGTTATCGGCCTTTTGTTGCTCGTGGGCCACTCGTTCATCCTCAGCCTTGACCTGCTCTAACTCTGCTGACAGCCTTACCTCCAACGACATGGTCTCGCTCAATCGGCAGTCGCGCTCTTCCATTGCTGCTCGAACTTCGCCAGACGCGAGATTAACAATTGCGGAACTCTTCACGCGAAGGGTAAGCAACTGTTGAACAGCCTTCTCCGCTTCTTTCAAATGCTGAAAGTACGGTTTAGCCACGACAGTGCCGATCCTCCTGATTAAGAAGAACATAGCGTGATCGAGATCCTCCTTGAACTCCTCAAAGGGACAGCTCTCCTCCAACGCAAGCTTGATGCAGTCAGCTAAAGTGTCTTGGAAGTTGGCCAGGGCTCGAGCCACCTTCTTTTTCCGCGAACGTTCCAAGGGAGAGAGGGTAGCCTCCTCTGCCGCGGATGAAGTTACGATCGAGATACCGGTAGTCATGACTGCGGAAGCAGAGATAGGCGTCGCCAAAGCCAGTGTGACTGCCGACGCCATCAGAGTAGCGGCCGCGCATCAACAGCCACCACGGACGAGTAAGTGGTCACTAGCCGAGCAGGGGTCTCCCTTCGGATCAGAGACTCTTGCGCTAGGGGGCCACCCCCAATCAGCGTTTCCTCGAGGGTGGGGGTTTCCCCTTGTTGGCCTGACGCGTCTTCATGAGCCGACACCTCCTCCTCGCTCGATAGCGCCTCATGAATCGAGACGTCGTCATCCGCCTCTGATTCACCCATCTCTCCGGTCGAATGACCCGTTCAAGAGGGGGGATCTTCTTTGCCAGTAGCTTCATGAGAAGGGTCAACTGCGAGTGTAAGGAGAACATTTAGCAAACACCCCCTTATCACAAAGGGATCAACAACACTAAGGCCTACGCTTACCTGAACCACCAAGCTCTTCTTTGTTCCCAGTCCCCTCCTCTTCATCAGAAGGAATGGAGATCACTCTCTCAACTACACCTGCACAGATTTGACACAAACGTCAGAGGGTGCGGATCCGACTTTATACCCGAGAGTGCCACACTAGAAGATTACCTCCTGGGGCGGACGCAGGAGTCGTTGAAACCCCCGCCTGTGGCCTCACACTGGACTGTGGAGAGGTATCCTTCAAGGTCGTCGGAACTACCCCCGACACGGTAGAAGGAGTGGTTTCGACCGTCCCCCCACGACGGGCCTTCTTGGCTATTGCCGCTCCGAAGCCTTCGGCCGCCGTCTCCCGCTGTCGCTTAGAGGGCAGCGAACTGCTCGTAGATAGGAGGGGCATCCCCATCCGACCAGCTATCGCGCTTCGGGCTTGCTCCAGACGTTCGCTCGCCCGGGTTAACTCGTCAGGTTCTCTCCACTCACTTAGGGGATCCAACGGAAGACTAGGAGAAAGAACTTGCGTATCGGGCACCTCAAATTCATCTATACCCACATCGAAAGCCTCGGTGTCTTCGGCTGGATCCTCTGAAAACCACTCCCTAGCAGTTTGGTGGCCACGCCATCTCGAAGTACGGAGAGACCCTCTGGGAGGACGCTCGTGTTCCACCAAACAGGAACTCTGGAACCGAAAGCCCTCAGGATTGGCGCTGGCGCCTCTATACCACCGGCAGTACAGAAGCGTGTGGTGCAGATCACGATCATTCGCGGGTAGCTCAAAACGGGCCTGGGTACCTCCAGCATGGGTCCAGAACCATCCCCGGGCTCCATCCACCAGCCCTCCTTCGAAGTGCAGACATGGATTCATGTTTCCCACATACAGTTGGTCGTACCCGAACTGGCGGGCAAACCTGCAGGGGATATATGGCTCGAGGTAGCACATAGAGCCCGTTCGCAGTATGTGATATCCCGATCGAATGTTCACCAACCATCGAAAAGCACCACAAGAAAGAACGGTGTGATGGTCCACCGTGGGCACATCCCTAAGAGACTCTCCATATCCTCCTCCGCTAAAGTAGGGGATGAACCGACGAAAGTTATAATAGCCAAAATGGGAGAACGTCTTCCGTGCGTCGGGGATATCCCTGCACTTCCAAGAGCACCTCTCCAGACGTTGAACGAACGGGACGAACCTGTCTCCTTGAAGGGTCACAAGAGCACTCATCAAACACTTACAGTGGTAGACGAACCACGCCATCAAGTAGGTGTACAGCAGCCCCACTCTAGGGTTTAGGGTCCTGACGACTTCCCCCTCCCCTTTGTCGACAGTCGACACACGACAGAATTGGGCCATCAGCGTACGGAGTCCCCGATGGATGCATGCCACCATAGCCGATACCAACGCATAAGATTTCCCGTGGGCTAGGCGAACCGCGGGATACACGACCTCCACCGGAAGCGCCTCGAAAGAGTGAGTGGTGACCACGCACCTTTTCAACCACAACATAAGGTACCCCGCGAGCAGGGCCTTCCCGGATATAGGGGACTTGGCCTGATGGTGAAATGAATGGAAGATCGTGCTGAATTTGAATCCACCCTCGTCGCGCTCAAGAGTCATGTTGCCCCCCTTCGGCTATCCTCCTCTCCACTTCAGACTGGTCACACTCGCCTAACGGAAGAGCAGGCTTCCCTTTGACATCATTCTTCGGGAACAGGTAATCAGCCCAGTTCTTGTGGCTGATCCCCGAAGCCCTCTTCTTCTTCCCCTTGTGATCCACCACCCCTAAGGTGTTAAGGCAGATATGGTAATGACAGAGCGACTCCCACAGAGTCTCAAACACCAAGGTGGAACGGTCTGAAAGCTGGTCAATCTCATCTTGGCCCGGGACGTACTCCTCATATGGGAAGTCTCCCAAAGACAGCCCTGACACGTCGTACATCTCGTGGAGGGTTATGCCAAGTTCACCATTGGGGTGAAGAAGGTGCCACTTTCCGTACAATACAGTTCCAGGATGCTGTGGAACTGAGGAGCGTTAATCCTCAAACCATGTCGAGTGGCCTGAATAGCCACATACAGCTCTGAATTCATGAGGTCAGAATTCTCAGCCAGGACGTAGTCGGTGATCTTAGACCACCAAGTGTCGCTGCCAGGTGCGGAGTAGACCAACCCCAAGGCTCTTGTTTCCGGTAAAAGTTGCTGTTTTCATTGATGTTCTCTTTTTTTGAGATCTGTTACAACTTCAAGCGTTACAACAGTATAAAATGAAAACAAAAGGGTTACAACTTAAACGAAAATAAACACGAGAGCCCGGTTTGGTACGGTC
>BQKN01063543.1:195963-247584 GCA_022839385.1 Asparagus kiusianus
TTACAACTTAAACGAAAATAAACACGAGAGCCCGGTTTGGTACGGTCTCGCTTGCGTGGGTTGTTGGCCTGTGACGGGGACGTCGATGTCCGTGGACCGCCGACTCTTCAAGATCCTTGCCGATAAAATCCGGCAGAGTTTCGTCTATCCGCGTAGGATATAGAAACAGAACCTCGTCAATCCGCGCAAGATCTAGAGGTTATAAGCGTATATCTCGGCTAAAACGAGATAATAGCTCTTCTTAGTGTCACCGCAAAGGAGCAACACTAAGGATCAGAGAGGGGGGGTGAATGAACCTTGATGAAGAAACTCTGACTCCTCACTCCAGCAGGGCTTCGCCGCTTCAGACTCTAGAATTTCAGATCTCGAGGATAATCCCAAGACCGGAAATTCTTCTCCAAGAGCTAAATCAGCGCCAAAATCAAGAGCCCCTCACAAAGGAGGCCTAGGGGGCTATTTATAGCCAAAAGGAGAGGGGGGGGCTGATATGGACACCCCTAAGAGGAGAGACACCCCCCTAGGGGTGTCTTGGCCAAGGCCGGGACACCCCCCATGGGGGTGTCTCGGCTGTGGCCGAGACACCCCTGGGGGGTGTGTCTCGGCCATTGGCCGAGACAACCCCTTGGGGGTGTCTCGAGCCAGCCGAGACATATTCGTGTGTCCCCGGTTCAGCCTGGGGCTGTGCCGTTGTCCCGCTGTTGACTCGCCGTTGACTTTTCGTCCGAACTCGGATTTGGGTGATTTCGGATGCGTTGGAATCGTGACGGCGAGCTCTGTAGGCCCCGATGGTTGGATTATCTGTGGGGTGATCGAGGCGCAGCGGGCGTTGGTCTGATTGCAGTGATAGCGGGGTTTTCGGTCAACCCGTATCCTTGCGATTCTGACATTCTGTCGGCTCACGTAATCCGTCAGTTTGCTTCAGTCGCTCACCGGCGTCATTTGAGCTCTTGTGAACCTGGTAGTGACGTTCGATCGCCGCTCGTTGACACCGAGCTATGTTCGGGGACCTATCGGCAATTTTCGACGCCTACAGCTCTGAAGTCCTTTGGGGGAAATTTCCCACCAACTTGGAAGAAACGATGACGGAAAGTCTCCGCAACCGCTGTTGTCTCCCCTGCAGGCAGCTCATTGAATGGTAGGCTAGGGCGCAGACCCGTCACGCGTTTACAAGAGCTCTCCACTCCATACCCAGCCGTGGAGCCCGTAAAGACTCCACAAGTAACCCCGTCCTGAGTTGGGGTCAAATTCTAGTTCATCGCTCTGGGGACCGTGAGGGACCGAAACTCGACGATCGAGAACCCTCTCGGCATACTGGGAAGGTAATAGTGAGTCCCTTCTACTACGCGGAGCCACCTGCTCTCCTTGATCAACAGGACGGAAGGATCAGTCACAGCATCACCAAACAAAAGCTGAGGCTTTTACAGCTCCGTCCTGGCGTCGTCTGTCAGAACCGCATCGGTCGTCAACTCACGTATCGTCAGGGGATGACCGTCTGTAACCCTCTTTATCAGGCCGTCTGGCTTATCAGCGGTGAACACGGGCACAAGATCCAAGGAAGAAAATCGGAGAGGCACCGTATAGCCTGTGCCTCCGGCGAGGCCGATGGCCACGCCCTTCGGAAGAGCCTCGTCAGAAAAGGTCGCTGCAAGAAAGAACCAAAGAATCTGCCTAACAAGGACGAGATATGTCTATGTAGACTGCATTCGCCTTTACCAGATAGAAGTCGAACTCGCCAGACAAGAAAATGAGTTCGCCTTCACCCAACAAAGGCCAATTTCTCCTGTAAAGGCGGAAATAACCTTCTACGACTAGATGTAAAATCCTCCCGAAAAGGAGCGATTTTACCAGGGAAATTGCCAAAAGGCGACAGGTTCTACTAGGGGAGACGAATGATGCTCATTCCCCCGACCCAACGTTTGTAATCGACGTGAGGTCATCAGACAAACCCCTTGACTTACCCAAGTGCGGCTCCGGCACGCTGGCGGGCCCACCGGTGGAGATGCGGTCAGAATAGCGTCCAAGGCCTCTTCCCTTCGCAACACACTTCTTAGATTTCGGCGCCATTGGGGGATAAAGCGAGAACTCTCTCTCTTTAGAAATTTTTCAAGATTCCTGAGCACGGTAGCTCTCAAAGGAAGAAAATAGCCTATTTAAAGGCAGAGTTGCTTACGTGGCCATGATCGCCCTCGAAAGGCGAAACACTAACGGACAAGAGACGTGACCACGATCGAAATCAACGGCCCAGATTGCCCCCTAATATTTCGAAGAAACCGTCAAAACAGGAAATAGACCGTTCGAAACACGGAACCCGAACCGAAATCGACGGTTGTATTCGACGGTTGAATTTAAAAACCACGGCCATAATTCAAACGAGACGCACGAAGCTGACGTCAGATTGTCGAATCACAATGAACGCGACATGACAGAACCACGCTGCCTTAGCTGGAAAACACGAAGCCCCACCAGCGGACACGTGGTTCACTCACACTGAACCTAGTTTCGCCCAAAGGAAAGGTCTCGTCTGCGAAAACTCGAATAAAATCCGCAAGTCGAGTAAAATTCCGCCTTCAAAGCCTAACTTTGCCTGAATGGCTCATTCGCCTTTGGAAGCAAGCGACTTGTCCAAAGCCTTGAACCACCAACGAGGTGACCTCGTTTAAACCCGCACCCCAGGCGGCTAAGGGTTAGAGTAGAAATCTTAGCATTAAGCCTAAGAGAAACTACTCAACAACTCATCATACTGAGGGGAATAGTATGGCTAGCCCGACTCAAACGGTAATCGGTAAAGGCGTATCAAACCCGTTGATAGCTGAGGGTTTTCTAAAAATCCTAAACGAAACCAAATGTACTTGGTTAGCCAAGAACTTCTTTGTTCAAAGTATTCCAGACCACACGCAAGCCGGTTTAGGTCTAAAAACTTTGAAGGGGGTCTTGTAAACAGTAAAAATTACCGCCGCGAATTTGTACATGAATCCGCCCACGAACCACTTGGGTGGAGGGATAGCCGCAACCACGGATTGAGCTCACTAGCACGGGCCCAAACGACATAAGCCCCATATTCGCCCTCATGCGCCGAGATCAACTAGATTCGCCGGTGAGGTAGACTCGCCCTCATAAGCTAAGGTTATCCGGATTCGCCTGTATGGTCGACTCGCCGTATGGGTCGCAGTCATTCAAATTCGCCCATTTACTCGACTCGTCCACACGAGTCGAGAGCCGAGTTCACACCCGACGGCCGTTCCACTGCATACAAGGATAAGCCTTCCCCACTTCTTGTGATGTGAAGGGAGGCGACACAGTGCTCCAGGCCCGTCGAGTGGCCGCCAACGGTACAAGTGATTGGACAGGTGCCAAATCAACCTGAACCCTCATAAATGCAGTTCACCTCGCCCGTCAGAGTCAAGAGCTGGATCCGCCGGCATTCGACAAGTTGTCCAAGCCCACTCGAGTACTGGGCACCCGCTTTCTCACCTCTCATGACTCGAGAGGGAAGAGCACAGTACTCAGGTCCCATCAAGCGACCGCTCACAGTACGAATGATCTGACAGACGCCAGATCAACCTACGCGCTCATAAATGCGACTCATCCCACCAGTCCAAGTTAAGAGCTGGATTCGCCGGCGCACAGTGGGCTGGCCAAATCCACTCGAGTAGTGGGCAGTCTCTACCTCATATACGAGGAGGGGCCTTCACACTCCTACGTGACATGATGTGAAGCACAACCCCTCGAATGACCGCTCATAGTACAGGTGAGCAGTAAGATGTCTTTGAACAATACATGGTCACATCCCATAATTCAAGGAGCGACCAAGCCGTCCCTGCTCCATTTAAGAGCCTCTTCCAGCCACAATGAAGGAGAGGTCGAAAATTTTGGAAAAGGATCGACGACAAGCTCTCTGCATAGTTTTTTTGCATTGCAGCGCCATCTCCTAGTTCTGAGCCCTGATCGCCGGCGAACTAGAAGATTCGAACTCCATCGACCTGAGCTTCTACTGCATACTGAAGCTCTCCAGCAACCTCGATCGAACCGTCCAAGGGAAGTAGACTCGGCACGAGCATCGAGCGAAGCATCCTGTAGCTACCGAAAGTCCCCACGATAAACAAGGAGGGCATTCCCTCCGCTTTTGTTGAAATTTTGATTAATTAGTTTGTAATAAGCTATTCTTATCAATACAAACAAAGTTCCCCATTTTCGGGAGATCAGAAATTTACACCTACATCAGTGTATAAGGAATAAAACAAAATTTTGGGTTCCTGTAAGCAGGCAAAATGCCCAAAATCATGCTGTGAATCCAGTTGCACAAGGAAAAAGTCTACAACACAATGTTGATGTGAGGAGTTTAGATGCTGGAACTACTGCACATAAAAGCTCTGATACTGGGGAATATAAAAGCTCAAATGCAAAACATGCACAGGATGTTATGAATCATGCACAGTCTTAAGTTATTGCTGCTGATATTGTAATTCAGTTACCTCACTCTGTCTCTGGGGTAAATGAAAGCTCAAGTGCAAAACATGCACAGGATGTTATGAAACATGCACGGTCTTAAGTTGCTGCTGATACTATAATTCAGTCATCCCTTAGGTCTACAAAGAATTCTGAAGCTGGAGATAGGTCAGGTATATTTGGATTTGTCACTCAGAGTCCTGTTGACATGTCAAGGGTTTCTAGTTTAGCTGCACAGGTACTGGCTGGGGGTTAATTCTTAGGGGAGCTTCACTCCCACTATCAATACTACTGGTTTCACTAGTGTCACTAGAGCTAATGCAACTAAGAGAACCAATTTTAAAGAGTCTGGCAATTCAATCCATGCATCACATTTCTCTAGTTTGGAACACCAGATACTTGATTTAGACCCCCATAGTAATGAAAGGGGTGGTATTTCCCAATAAATGCATTTAGCCATTTGGAATATTAGAGGGATTAATAAATCCTCTAAACATTTGATAGTTAAGCAGTTCATTCAGGATTATAAAATCTCCTTCCTTGCTCTTTTAGAAACCAAAGTGTCCATGGAGAAAATGATGATCATTGCTAAAAAAGTTACTAAAGATTGGAAATGGACTTCTAATGTGCATCACATTGCTAACAAAGCTAGGATATGGATTCTTTGGGATAATAATTACCTAACTGTCCAGAATATCAACAGTTCTGATCAATACATTACATGCAATGTGGAATCAAAAGATGGAAGGCTAAAGTGCTTAATTACTACCATATATGCTCTCAATCATATGGAAGGAAGAAAAGTTCTTTGGGAAGATCTTATGGCTTTTAAAAGGAATGTTTCAGGACCCTGGCTAGTAGGAGGTGACTTCAATGTCATACTTAATAGTGAAGAGAAGCTAGGTGGGGCTCAAATAACAGATTCAGAGGTTGAAGACTTTAAGAATTTTATTGATACAAGCCAATTAAAGAATATTAAATCCACTGGATGTTTTTTTTACTTGGAGTAACAAACATGATGCATCTACAAGAGTCTGGTACAGGTTAGATAGAATTCTAGTCAATGATGACTGGATTTTCCAATATACATCAAGCCAGGTGGATTTTCTGATGCCTTATTACTCTGATCACTCCCCAGGGTTGTTAACAATAGGAGATGAAGGGAATTGTGAAGGCAAGAGACCATTTAAATTCTTTTCTATGTGGACAAAACACCCAGACTTCCTACCAGCAGTTAGCTCAGTTTGGAATCAACATATCTTTGGATATAACATGTACAGGGTGCAAAGCAAGCTCAAAAATCTCAAACCTGTGCTCAAAGAACTGAATAAAAAACACTCCATGAATATTAGTGAACAGGTATCCAGAGCTAAAGCAGAGCTGTATGATATTCAAGCTCAACTGAGTTCTGACCTTTTTAATCCAGGTCTAATTGCCAGGGAAAAGGAGCACATTAGAAAATACACAAAGTTACTTGATTGTGAATTTTTTTTTACAGGCAAAAAGCTAATATCAAGTGGGGTTTACAAGGTGATAAGAGTACCCAAAATTTCCATGGTGTCATGAAGAACAAAAGTAACCTTAATAGAGTGATGTCTATATACACCGAAAATGGTATCAGGATAGATACACAAGACATCATCTCTAAATTCATTCAATACTACAAAAAATTACTTGGAACTACAATACACACTTCACCTCCTGATACTGTGGTTATCTCTAAAGGGCCAATTCTCTCCTCTAATCAACGTAATGAGCTTAGCAAACCTATCACCAGAGAGGAAATTAGACAAGCTGTCTGTCAGACCCTAGAGGGGGGGGGTGATTAGGGTCCTATGCTAATCTAATCCAATTTTATGCCAATTAAAATTAATAACAAATTATTCTTGCAAGAGAGATATACAATATGTTACAAGCAAGAATAATCAATATGAATAAAGAACAATATCCTAGCAATGGGATATACTATGAGATATATGCAAGGATATATAATTAACACAAGGATAAACAATCTAAACTAGATAGTGGGTAATATAATCAACAAGCAATATACAAAGGCGATATAAGATATGAACATAAAAAATAAGTGCGCCAATGCAATCACAAACAAACGATATGATTACGGAGTTCGGTCCCCACGACATACGTCTCTGCTTCTCACATCGAGGAGATCTCCACTATCACAACCGGGTTTTCTACATTTACCCGAACAACGTTTACACCTCACAATACGGTTTTCTAGTTTACCGAAAACTCTACAACTAACACACTCTTGTAATCCCACTCTACACTCTCTCAAGTGTTGAACTAGACGTGTCTCCCTCAAATGCTCGGATACAATCTCTCCCTAGGTTCGTCAACCGATGCCACTACTCTTGGGACGATCCCCGACTCTCGCCACACACTTCTCTCGGTGTACAAGTGTATTACAAAGTGATCTCACAATTAAGTATAATACAAAGTGTTTGTTCTCTATAATGGATGAGAATGAATTATAAGCTCACTCTCTAAGTTACACAATCCCACAACCCAATTATACTATGAATGTAAGTATGTGTAAATAAAGAGAAAATAAAATCAACTAAACTCAATATGAACACTAGCTTAATAAAATGACAATCAAACAATATAAAATATAAAGCTAGATTGAGTTTAGAAAACTTCTCAATAGATCATGAGTGAAAGGAGAAGAGTTGGATGCTCAATCACCAAATAGATGATCTCCTCAAGCTCTTGTGGAATTGATTCACAAAACCGAAACACTCAAATGCTTTAAAGCTTTTAAACACACTTTAAACAAACTTAAACCCTTGATTAAAACTTTGTTAAAGCTCTTGGATTGTTACTGAAAACTGAGGTATAAGGGGGTATTTATATGAAACCCCAAATCCAAGAGAAAGCCAAGAAAGGACCAAAAAACCAGCTCAACAACGGCTCTGGAAACTAGCCGTTGGAGCAGATTTGGAAGTGCGGCGGTCGACCTCGAAGGTCATCAAAGCAGAGAAAACTTCCAGAGAGTTTGACGGTCGACCATAACGGTCGACCGTGGGAATTTTTAGCTTGACGGTCGACCATGAAAGTTTCTGCTACCCACTCAGAGAAAAACATAGGCACGGTCGACCGTGGTGGTCGACCGCAAACTGATACAAAATATTTCAGGTTTGAAAGTGAAATGCTGATTTTAAAACCCTGTTTAAAAATATCAAATAAATTCCAAAAATTATAAAACTTTGAGAAATGATTATAGGCATGATAATAAACATGCTACAAAAACTGGTTTTTAAAAAGGACTTACCAAATAAAAAATATCATCTTTTTACAAAATAGTCCAAAACATAAAAATGTGAATACATGAGTTTTGATATTTTAGCTTAACCATGTTTTGAAACATTACAAAATTATTTTGTAGGCTTAATAAAAGATGTATATGATTATTATTAAGTCTATAAACCAAGAAAATAATATTTTCACAAATACAATAGAAAATAAAACATATGAGTATGTATATAAAAATATATTTGTTTCATATATAAGTAGTCAAACCAAATCACAAAAATAAATATAAAATATATAATTTCATATTTATAAACATGAAAGCCCAAACTTATGTTGTATACATATATGACTACATATATATACAAAGAAACCAATAAAATGTGTGTGTATATGATATTGAGCTTAACGTACTTAACATACATAATATAACACCTAAACTAAATTACCCAAGCTTGATCTTGATTTTTATTGTAGCTCAACTTGGTAAACTTACGGATGATGCTTGAACTTAGATCTTCAACTTTAAATGTATGGCTTCACTCTACAATTCCGCCAACCTTCATTTGATATGATCGTGAATGCTCGATTCCATCCATCCTCCAACTCGTTGTTTGTCTAGAATAAAAACGAAAACACAAACACTAGATAAACAACATTAGAAGTAAATTGTTTGTTAAACATCATCAAAACAAGAAGGCGAATAATCTCCCCCTTTTTGATGATGACAAACAATTTACAAAAAGGATATATGCATGAAAGGAAATGAATATACAAAGTATAATATATCATGCATATAAACAAGAAAGAATATACTCACAATATTTCTCCTCCTTTGACAACATCAAAAAGAGGAAAACCATATAGATGAAAGAGAGCGAAAGCTCCCCCTATCAATATGCACGGGTGAATATAAAAATATAGGGATTGCTCCCCCTATCAAAATGCCTCATAGGATACATAAAATGAATGCTAAGGCAAAAACATGTGAGCAAGCATAAATAAAAAAAATACTAAATATTACTCACATACAAGAATACAATGACGACACATATTGATATGTCATTAAAAATAGTGTCTCATTATACGAACATAAAAATTATGTATAAAAATAGATTTATGAAATCAAAAGAGAGAGAAAACATGAGTATCATACAAAAAGAGTTTTCGAATGAAAACAAATCAACCAAATAAAATCATAAATCAACCACAATCACATAAAACCAAACCATCATTGATTTTTAAAAATCAAGAGAGGCAATTATATCTAGCTCTTGAGCTAGTATCAACACATATGAACATTTTAGCACCCGGTAAATAAAATTTGGGAATAAACACCCAATAAACCCGGGGGTTATATGAACACAAACCTCTCATCAAAATCGAAACAAATAATCATGAAAACAAAAGATTTGATTAATTAAAAATTGTTTTCATATAAAAATTTTAGAGCACGTTTTTCAAAACCAAAAAAAAGAAAAAGAAAAATACTAAAATTCTTGGTTTAAAAATCAAATTTGTTTTGGTACCTAAGAATTCTTGGTACTAAAAAGTTTAGGGACATGACCCCTATCATTTAAGCTCAAAACGCTAGGATTATGAACCCTCTTTGGCGCATATGGTACACTAACGCGGTCAAAACAAAAATTATACACATGGCCTTTCCGATTGCAATAGGTGCAATGAAGAGGTTTAAATGATTTGTGTTGACCAAGTGGGCGTGCACAAGAATCATTTGCAAATGAAGATTTTTCTTTTAAATTATATCACAAATGAGAAACATCATTAAACAAAGGTGGTTTACTTGAGAAATTTGGCAAGTTTGAATATTTTTTCAAATCATAACAAAACTTTGCCAAATGGTCAAATCTACCACAAACATCACATTTAAAAATATATGGTCTACTAGAAACATTTAGCAAACTTGATTTTCCTTTCAAATCAAAACAATATTCGGCCAAATGACCAAAACGACCACAATGATCACATCCATACACATGAGTATGCTTATCATGAACAATGGGTGCATGTGTGTGTACATGTGATGAAGAAACTTGATGAGATGCACAAGGAGTATTGACATTTTTATGTTTGTATGTATCATAGCAAAATCTAGCAAGATGGCCTTTACGACCGTAATTTGTGCATTTGTAGACTTTGCTATACAAGTGTGAATAGTGTGTAGGTGATTTATAAGTTATAGCACTAGAATTAGCATACTTGTCCATAAGTTTCTTATGATTATTAATGCATGTGTTTAATCTTGAATCAAAACAAGATATGCGATTTTTCACATGATTCAACTCATATCTAAGTAGTTAAACCAAATCACAAAAATAAATATAAAATATGTAATTTCATATTTATAAACATGAAAGCGAAAACTTGTGTTGTATATATATTTGACTATATATATATACAAAGAAACCAATAAAATGTGTGTGTATATGATATTAAGCATAACGTACTTAACACACATAATATAACACCTAAACTAAATTATCCAAGCTTGATCTTGATCTTTATTATAGCTTAACTTGGTAAACTTACGGATGAAGCTTGAACTTGGATCTTCAACTTGAAATGTATGTCTTCACTCCATAATTCCGCCAACCTCCATTTGATATTATCGTGAATACTCGATTCCATCCATCCTCCAACTCGTTGTTTGCCTAGAATAAATACGAAAACGCAAACACTAGACAAACAACATTAGAAGTAAATTATTTGTTAAACATCATCAAAACAAGAAGGCCAACACTGTCTTCACTATGCCAGATGGTAAAGTCCCAGGCCCAGATGGATTTAGTGCCTCCTTCTTCCAGGCTACGTGGGAAGTCATTAATGAAGATATATACATGGCAGTTGAGGAATTCTTTAGTTCAGGTAAACTTCTCAGTGCTCTAAACTCAACAGCCATTACCTTGGTTCCCAAAATCCTCAACCCAAATTCAGCATCTGACTTCAGACCAATAGCATGTTGCAATATTATATATAAAATCATTACAAAGATTATTGCTAACAGGATTCAGAATATCATGAGTTTCTTGGTTAATGATGCACAAAGTGCATTTGTTAAAGGAAGACTCATCTCAAGTAATTTCCTTCTAGCCCATGAGCTCATCAAGCACTATGGGAGAAAACATATATCTTCCAGAGCCATTATAAATGTGGATTTAAGGAAGGCTTTTGATACTATGAATTAGGGTTTCATCAAGGCTATGCTTGAGGGTCTGGGATTCCCTGAAATCATGATCGGTTGGATTTGGGAGTGCATCACCTCTCCAAAATTTTCTCTATCCCTCAATGGCTCTTTGCATGGCTACTTCCATAGTGCTAGAGGCCTGAGACAGGGAGACCCTCTCTCCCCTTATCTTTTTGTGATAGGCATGGAATACCTGTCAAGAAGACAAGAGTTTCTTAAGGAAGACAGAAGGTTCAAATTTCATCCAAAATGTTCTAAAATGAAGTTAACACATCTGATTTTTGCAGATGATTTGTTAATGTTTGGCAAAGCTGATATGAGCTCAATCACTAGACTAAACAATTGCTTGCAAGAATTCTGCCAAGTATCAGGACTAGAAGCCAATCCTAGTAAGTGTGCAGTTTATTTGAGTGGTATTGAAGATAATCTAAGTTCCCAAATTTGCACATATTTGAGCTTTTCGGAGGGTGTATTACTAATAAGATACCTATTAGATATAGGTGCCCTGCAGGCAATTATTGTATATTGTAACAGGACCTATATGTATATAACATCATTGTTCAAAATGATAGTATGCTATTTTTGGTCAGATTTATCTGATATTCTAAAAATACAGATAATGTCCTTAGAATAAATACTAGACTATCAGACATTTCGGATAGTGATCGTAATGAAGAGATCTGATTAGTCGGTAACGTATATTCTAAAATGTTCCTAGTTGATGAAGTGTTGAGATTGGACATTATCACTTTGGTTTAGACTAGTGTATGCTTTATTTCTCCTTTTGAAGGAGATGATCAATCTCTTAGATCATTGATGTGAGACATCAAGATACAGTATATAGGTGACTCATTAGCGAATGAGTTGACTGAATGACTTGCTGAGAACATCTAGTTGGTAATATACTTAACTGTCAAATAGAAGTTCTCAAGTGATATAGTACATAGTAGTCTCTTGACCTAAGGCATGAGTGCAATATCTTATATGTCAGTAAAGATGTATTTAGACTTTTACCTAACCACAGTTCTTATTGAATTGTGCATAACGGTTCTTGTTGGGTACATCCCGAGACATAAGTAGATATTGAGATGCCAAGAAGGGATTCGTCTCTCCCAGCATAGGGGTTGATGTCATTAGATTGTTTGATATAACCATAGCCTGAAAATCCTTGGCTAAGGTGAATAAGATAAACTGAGTGTCAGTTTGATCTTATATGTTATGAGTTTAATATCAATAAACACTAATCAAGCTATTAGGGTTTGACAATTTGCCATACCCCAGGCTCAATAGTTTGACATGGTTTGACGAAGAGACCGGACAGTATGGTATTATCATTGAGTGGTCCTGATAAAATTGGATAAGCATCTTGCAGACCTTTATCATAACTTATACCCGGGTGGTCTTCATGTGTAGCTAGCACCTCTGTTGTACTTATGAATATGATCCACTACCGAGTTTTTTAAGTTGGACCCTAGAGTCACACCAAGCACGTACTTGAATCCTATGAAACATAATTTATGGAGTGATGCGTATGATTGATACGCATATATGATTTTTTTTCCGGATACACATAAACGATTATGTATATCGGTAAAATCGGAATGCTATGTGCTTAGGAAATGAATTCCAGTATTTTTACCATAAAGTTGACTTTTTGGTCAACAGTTGACTTTTTGTCAACTCTTGATTTATTTGGTCATATAGTGACTAATTAGTTAAAGATTGGAATAATACTATATACCGTATTTATGAAATACTGTATTAGTAATATTTATTTGGTATTTTCATTTATGAAATACACATACCATGTATAATGGGTCATGAGATGAGTCATTTAGTGGTATGGTTTGAGCACATGGTTTATTAGCACATGGTTTTGAAATGTAATGATTCATAAGATGATTCATTGCATGACTCACTAGATTAATCAATGATAGTTGATGATTCATTGCATGACTCATAGGATGAGTCATTCATGTCATGAACACATTTTACTCTATAAATATGAGCTCTCTCTCTTCATGAAAGGCCAATGAAAATTAAATTTCCATAAGAGAAAGAAAGAGAGCTATACATCTTACTAAACTTTAGCAATCTTTGAGTAAGAGGAAGTAGTAGGATTTTAAGAACCCCATGGTGGATATCTTGCCTCGCATCTCAAGCAGCATCCAATAGCTTTCGGGTTCACTTGAAGAGTTGGAGATCCATTACGAGAAGCTTTCTACATCAAAGAGTGCAAGCTAAAGGTTGTTCGATTCACTATCGAATCACGCTACAAAAGTATGACTTTCAAACCTTGTATGCTCACTTAATAATAAGGATCATGTTAGATTTAATTAGACGATCCATATGAATATTTCATGCTCTCTACATGCTTAGTATTTTTTGTACATACGTGTCTTCCGCTGTGTATTATGCATGTAGACATAGCACGATTTTCTTCATGGTATCAGAGCCATGGTTCCATCTAATTGAATCTTAACATGTACATCTAACTCATGGAGGACCTTGTTCTTGCTTCTAATTTCTAGTTTAGATGAAACTAGTTAATTAATTCAAGTTATTTTGTAAAATAATTAATTACAACTAGTGTAGTTGTATGTTAGAAGCTTGTTAGTCATATTTGAGTTTGGATAATCCTTATGCTATCTAGTTTCCAATATGTTGCATAACTAGATAGATGCATATTCCTTAATGTTGATTAAGTTATATGATTTATCATCTTGCATGGATGTTATGTTTATGGATGGTAGTGGACAACTATTCTCTTGCATGTTTTATATTGATGTAATAAAGTTAGAAATATAATAATTATTTACGACCTCTTCCCTCCCCAAGCATGGGCTACGCCTACGGGTTTAGGCACTTGCTCACCGATCATGGGCTATGCCTACGGGTATAGGCCATTGTTCGGGTGTGGGGGGGGTATGGTTTCTTAGTTTAGTTATTTTATTTATAGCTTTTTCTTTACATTTAATGTAATATTTTTACCCATCCTACGAGATGGTTTTTCCATCATAAATGGGGCTTGCACGTCCTATATTTATATAATTGTAATAATACAGAGTTTGTAAGGGAGCAAGCACCGCAAGGAGTTGCATATTGCTTGCTAAAATGTAATTAGTGTAGTTGCATTTTATTTTCTTTAGTTGTCCACTACCATTCTATATAAGTTTTAGATTACATATGTTGATATGTTGGTTGTGCCCCAAATTGTAGATGTCAATACAATTGGGTGCTATTTTTTTTGTAAAGTTTATATCTTTATCTCACTAGAGAATAGTTTTTATTATAAAAACTTATTTTTTAAACTTTGTGAGACGTGGCAATAAGAGTTTATTGACCATAGAGTGGTGAGATCGACATTAACATCGCGTTAGTGTGAAAAATAAATAAATCTTAAAAAGTTAAAAGAGATGTATTTAGAACCAACTTTTAGCTAGTGTCTAAGGAAAGTGATTATGAGGTATAGCTAATAGGGTGATACCCAACTTAAGATTAGGGATGATGCCCAATCTTTCGCGCTATAGTCTTAAAGAGAAGTGGTTACTTAATTAAGGTCCGATAAATATTCCCGGTGAATAGCTCGGAACCCTCCCACCAATCTTGCGTTTTCTTGGCTAGTTTAATTGTTGCAAGTATAAATATAGAGTATCTTTAAACTATATCAAGTTCGATTATGGTAAAAGATTTGAGAAATCGTCCGTAGCCCTCCATCATTTTAGTTAAATACTATTAAGCTTATAAATACTATGTTTGTTGGCATACGTCAAGGCATAATTATTCTATGGCTAAATAGTATTCATCTGTATATAAGATATAATGATAGCTTAAGTTGGTTATGCAACTCTGTTGGCATACGTCAAGAGTTTGCATAAGTTAAATTTAAGCCAGTTAAGAAATGATGGGTACAAACTTGACTAGCATTTTATGATTTGTTGGCATACGTCAAGGTTATAAAAGACTAGGGGTAAAATCACATCAAGAATTACAAGAGTGTAAAAGACAAAAGTTGTCTACCAATTATTGAATGTGTCAATTTGTTGACATACGCCAAGGTTGATGCATTCAATGATAATTGGATCTTGATCCCTCTTGAAAATAATGAACATCTGCTAAAATACCTTTTCTCTCTCTTTCAGGCTATTACGTCTGGTTTAAAACTCATATTGGAACAGAACAAGTTAACAGGTCCTAATTACAAAGACTGGTTGAGGAATGTTAAAATTTCCTTAACTTATGACAAAGTAGCATATGTCCTCACTGCGCCCGAACCTGTTCTAGGACTAGAACCCACTATAGCGGAAACTGAAATCCGCGATACATAGGGTAAAGATTGTTCACTTGCTCAATGCCTCACCATTGCCTCTATGGATTTGGTCCATCAGAGGCAACATGAGAATATGGATAAAAGATCCATATTTCTTAACACAGAAGAACTGTATGGCGAGCAACCGCGACAAATGAAGTACGCGGCGTCTAGGAATCTGTTCCAGACGAAAATGACTGTGGGATCTTCTGTTGGGGATCATGTCCTCAAAATGATCGCCTATGTCAATGAGCTTGAACTTTTGAACGTAGGCCTAGATGCAGATAGATATACAAATATCATTCTGCAGTCCTTGACACCAGCATACTCCCGATTCATATCATAGTTTTTGATGATGGATCTGGAGCCAACTCTTCCGGACTTGCTTAATTTGTTAAGTCAGGAAGAAAGTTCTTTGAAAAAGGGACAAACACCAGCCTTGGCTATAGGACAACCTTCTTCCTCTTCTGGCAAATTGGTTGCTAAGAAAAAAGGAATGAAGCAAACTACAAAACCAAGGAAAGGTGTTAAGAAGGCTGTCAAGAAGGATAAATGAATGGCAAAAATGATGACAGCAGAATACTTCCATTGTCATAAGTCAGGACATTGGAAAAGGAACCGCCCAGAATACCTAGCCTCACTCACCAAGAATAAGCAAGTTGTTGCTTCATCTACAGGTGTGTTTATTACTTATAATTGTTTTTCTATAAATCATACATCCTGGGTATTAGATACCGGATCAGGATCTCACATCTGTAATTTGTTACATGGACTTAAAAGTTATAGAAAACTTGGAGCTGGAGAGATGACCATGCAAGTTGGTAATGGTGCAATAGTTGCAGCACTTGTAGTAGGGGATTTTCATTTAGCTTTACCAAATGGAAACGTTTTGATTTTAAATAGCTGCTATTTTGTACCAACTATGATATGTAATATAATATCCATATCTTTATTAGATAAATATGGATATGTATTTAAGTTGGAGAACACTGTTATGAATATCATATTTAATCAAAAGTTGATTGCTTATGGAACATTGTGCAATGGCATCTATATTCTTAATCAAAACACAATTCTGAATACTCATCACACTAATAAAAGAAAGCACTCAGTTATGAATGACGCTTTCTTATGGGCAGACTTGGTCACATTAATAAAGAAAGACTTGGCGAGCTTCATAAGAATGGATATTTAGATCCATTTGACTTTGAGTCTTATGAGACTTGCAAGTCTTGTCTTAAAGGTAAAATGACCAAGAATCCATTTACAGGAACTGGAGTAAGAGTTACAGAACTCTTAGAACTGATACATAGTGATGTATGTGGTCTTATGTCTATAACGGATAGAGGTGGCTACTCCTATTTTATTACTTTTACTGATGATTTTTTAAGGTTTAGACATGTGTTTTTGATGAAACACAAATCTGTAGTACTTGAGAAATTTATCGAGTACAAAAATGAAGTAGAGAACCAAACGAGCAAGAAAGTTAAAATTCTTCGATCGGATCGAGGAGGTGAATACTTGAGCTCGAAATTCTTAGGTATTTTAAAAGAGAATGGGATTCTCTCTCAGGTTACTCCACCATTTACACGACAGCTTAACGGCGTGTCAGAAAGAAAGAATCATACCCTATTAGATATGGTACGTTCCATGATGAGTAACACTGAGTTACCTTTTTCATTCTGGGGGTATGCATTAGAAACAGCAACACACTTACTAAATAGTGTTCCAACTAAAGCAGTGCCTAAACCTCCATATGAGATATGGAATGGGAAGAAACCACATCTTAATTATATTAAGATTTGGGATGTCATGCTTATGTAAAGAAGCAAGATCCCAAAAAGTTAGAGGCATGCTCAGTATTATGCAAATTTGTAGGATATCCAAGGAATTCCATTGGATATCAATTCTACCACATCGTTGAACAAAAGATAATTGTTTCTCGACATGCCACCTTCTTAGAGAAGGAATTTCTTGAAAAAGAAATTAGTGGAAGCATGGTAGAACTGGAAGAAATTTCAGAGATACAAAATATTACTGATAAATTAGTGGAACCAGCAAATTCAGTTATACCAGAAGAACCTCGACCACTCCACAGATATCCAAGGCGATCTCGTGCACCTAAGACACAATATATTTTTTCAGTTGAAGGTGGCATGTTAGATCACGTCATAGATGATGACAAACCTTTAAGTTATCAGCAAGCCTCTCAGAGTAGGGACTCTGTTGCTTGGCATGATGCAATAAAATTTGAAATAGACTCTATGTACACCAACAAAGTATGGATATTAGACAATGCTCCTAAAGGGGTGATACCCATAGGTTGCAAATGGTTGTTTAAGAAAAAGTTGGGTGTAGATGGAAAAGTAGAGACTTTTAAAGCTAGACTGATAGCTAAAGATATTCGTCAAAGACCTGGTTTGGACTACGATGAAACTTTTTCTCCAGTGGCTATGCTTAAGTCTATTCGGATCCTACTTGCTATAGCTGCTCACTATGACTATGAGATCTGGCAAATGAACGTCAAAACTGTATTTCTAAATGGTGATTAGAAGAATGCATATATATGATGCAACCAAAGGGTTTTGTAGTCAGTGGAAGTAGTGGAAAAGCATGTAGATTGCTTAAATCCATTTATGGACTGAAGCAAGCATCGCGGAGATGGAACATCTGTTTTGATGATGCTATCAAAGAGTTTGGTTTCATTAAAAATCCAGATGAACCATGTGTGAATAAAAGGATAATTAGGAGTATTACATCGTTTCTTATTTTATATGTAGATGATATACTCTTAATCGGTAATGACATATCGTCATTACAAGCGGTTAAAATTTGGCTATCAAAAAGATTCTCCATGAAAGATTTACGTAAAGCATCCTGTGTACTGGGTATTCAGATCTATAGAGATAGATCTAAAAGGATGTTAGGATTATCGTAATCTAGATACATTGGTAAAGTGCTAAAACAGTTTAGCAAGGAAAATTCCAAGAAAGGTTTTGTACCTGCATCTCCTGGAATCTCCCTCTCTAAAAAGATGTCTCCCCAGACTGATGAAGAGAGGAAAGGCATGAGTCTAATTCCTTATGCCTCGGCAGTAGGATCGATCATGTATGCCATGTTATGTACTAGACCAGATATCGCTTATTCACTAAGTTTGGTAGGTAGATACCAATCTAATTATGGAGAAGAGCACTGGAAAGCGGTCAAGAATATACTTAAGTACCTTAAAAGGACTAAGGAGTTATTTTTGATATACGGTAAAAGTGACCTCCGAATGGAGGCTTTTTCCGACTCAAGCTTTCAGAGCGATATCGATGATAGTAAGTCTGTATCAGGATATGTTTTCACCCTCAATAGAGGGGCTGTCAGCTGGAAAAGTTCTAAGTAGGATACAGTAGCAGACTCGACTATGGAAGCTGAATACATTGCGGCTAATGATGCAGCTAAAGAAGCTGTCTGGATGAGGAAGTTCCTTTTAGAGCTGGAAGTTGTTCCTACCATTAAAGATCCACTATCTTTATACTGTGATAATAATGCTGCAATAGCTCTAACAAAGGAACCCCGATCTCACCATAAGTACAGACACATTCTGAGGAAGTATCACTTGATTAGGGAGATAGTTGATCGCCGGGAGATCAAGATTGAAAGAGTAAGCACAAAAGATAATATAGCAGATCCATTCACAAAGGCAATTGCTCATTCACAATTGGAGAAACTTGTTGAGCTATTGGGTATTAGATACTATAATAATTGGCCTTAGTGCAAGTGGGAGTTTGTTAGATATAGGTGCCCTGCAGGCAATTATTGTATATTGTAACAGGACCTATATGTATATAACATCATTGTTCAAAATAATAGTATGCTATTTTTGGTCAGATTTATCTGATATTCTAAAAATATAGATAATGTCCTTAGAATAAATACTAGACTATCAGACATTTCGGATAGTGATCGTAATGAAGTGATCTGATTAGTCGGTAACGTATATTCTAAAATGTTCCTAGTTGATGAAGTGTTGAGATAGGACATCATCATTTTGGTTTAGACTAGTGTATGCTTTATTTCTCCTTTTGAAGGAGATGATCAATCTCTTCGATCATTGATGTGAGACATCAAGATATAGTATACAGATGACTCATTAGCGAATGAGTTGACTGAACGACTCGCCAAGAACATCTAGTTGGTAATATACTTAACTGTCAAATAGAAGTTCTCAAGTGATATAGTTCAAGTAGTCTCTTGACCTGAGGCATGAGTGCAATATCTTATATGTCAGTAAAGAAGTATTTAGACTTTTACCTAACCACAGTTCTTATTGAATTGTGCATAACGGTTCTTGTTGGTTACATCCCGAGATATAAGTAGATATTAAGATGCCAAGAAGGGATTCGTCTCTCCCAGTATAGGGGTTGATGTCATTAGATTGTTTGATATAACTATAGTCTGAAAATCCTTAGCCAAGGTGAATAAGATAAACTGAGTGTCAGTTTGATCTTATAGGTTATGAGTTTAATATCAATAAACACTAATCAAGCTATTAGGGTTTGACAGTTTGCCATACCCTAGACTCAATAGTTTAACATGGTTTGACGAAGAGACCAGATTGTACGGTATTATCATTGAGTGGTCCTGATAAAATTGGATAAGCATCTTGCAGAACTTTATCACAACTTATACCTGGGTGGTCTTCATATGTAGCTAGCACCTCTGTTGTACTTATGGATATGATCCACTATCGAGTTTTTTAAGTTGGGCCCTAGAGTCACACCAAGCGCATACTTAAATCCTATGAAACACAATTTATGGAGTGATGCGTATGATTGATACGCATATAAGATTTTTTTTTCAAGATACACATAAACGGTTATGTATATCGGTAAAATCGGAATGCTATGTGCTTAGAAAATGAATTCTAGTATTTTTACCATAAAGTTGAGTTTTTGGTCAACAGTTGACTTTTTAGTCAACAGTTGACTTTTGGTCAACTCTTGATTTATTTGGTCATATAATGACTAATTAGTTAAAGATTGGAATAATACTATATACCGTATTTATGAAATACTGTATTAGTAATATTAATTTAGTATTTTCATTTATGAAATACACATACCATGTATAATGAGTCATGAGATGAGTCATTTAGTGGTATGGTTTGAGCACATGGTTTATTAGCACATGGTTTTGAAATGTAATGATTCATAAGATGATTCATTGCATGACTCATAGGATGAGTCATTCATGTCATGAACACATTTCACTCTATAAATATGAGCTCTCTCTCTTCATGAAAGGCTAATGAAAATTAAATTTCCATAAGAGAAAGAAAGAGAGCTATACCTCTTACTAAACTTTAGCAATCTTTAAGTAAGAGGAAGTATTAGGATTTTAAGAAACCTGGGGTGGATATCTTACCTCGCGTCTCAAGCAGCATCCAATAGCTTTCGGGTTCACTTGAAGAGTTAGAGATCCATTACGAGAATTTTTCTGCATCAAAGAGAGCAAGCTAAAGGTTGTTCGATTCACTATCGAATCACGCTACAAAAGTATGACTTTTAAACCTTGTATGCTCACTTAATAATAAGGATCATGTTAGATTTAATTAGACAATCCATATGAATATTTCATGCTCTCTACATGCTTAGTATTTTTTGTACATACATGTCTTCCGCTGTGTATTATGCATGTAGACATAACACGATTTCCTTCAATACCTAGGGCTGCCTTTGACAATAAGAAGGATAACACACTTTGAGTGTTCTTCTCTTATAAGCAAAATTACCAATCAATTTCAAAGCTGGCAGCAAAATAGGAACCTATCCTATGCGGGGAGAATTAAAATGATTAAATCAGTCATCTTGGGGATACAAACTTTTTGGTTCAGCAACTATATTCTGCCGATCAAGATTCTTGAAAAATTGACAGGCTATGCTCATCCTTTTTATGAGGCCAGGAAATTCACTTAATATCATGGGATTCAGTATGCCTGGATAAGAAACAGGGTGGCTTTGGTCTGTTTTCAGCCAAATTATGGAACCAAGCAGCTGCTGTGAAGTTACTATGGATGATTCATCAGAAGAAAGACATTCTCTGGATCAAATGGATCCATGGCATCTATCTACAAAATTCAAGTATTTAGCAAATTCAATAGAGAGAGAATGACTCTTGGATGTGGAAGCAACTCCTCAAAACTAGAAACATGATCCTAGCTAAGTATGGCAATGCAGATAATGTGCTAAACACTCTTAATAGCTGCAGTATCAATGATAAACTTCAGCTATCTCTGGTATACAATAGTCTAACTCAACCCTCTTCTCTAATAAATTGGGCTAAAACAACCTGGGGGAGGATGAATTATCCCAAGCATTCAATCATTCTTTAGCTAGCCTATCATTCCAGGCTTCTCACTCAAGAAAGGTTGTGTCGTTTTGGAATTCTTAGCACTAATTGCTGTGTCTTGTGTTCTAGACAACCGAAAAATTGCAAGCATTTGTTCTTTAAATGTCAGTACTCGGCTGATGTATGGAACAATGTAATGGATTGGATGGGATTTACATTGAGAACCTGTGCTTGGGATCAACTCAGTAGATGGTACTCTAGCTGTTTGAAAGGAAAAGGGTTCAAGAAGAATTTGAAGAGAATGACTCTATCAGTGGCTGTTTACTTAATCTGGCAAGAGAGGAATGTCAGAATCTTTTAGGGGAAAGCAAGGGGTTCTAGTACTCTCTTCTGTGCTATCAAACTCTCCATCTTTTCTAAAATTTTGAATGAATATTTTTCTGCACATATGAAAGAAATGATAGTGAAGTTGTAACTATGTAATTTTAGCTTCTTGTTTGCCAGGTTATATCAATCCTGGTTTTTAATGTACAACACTTTTACACACTTGGAAGATGGATAAAACTTTAATTCATTGACCAAAAAAAACATGAATACATGGCGAGCACAGCGACGAAGACCGCAGGAAAAACAACAGGAGACATTCTAGTAGTTTCGCCTTGATCGCGATGGGTTCTACGGTCGACAAACGTGCACATGACTGAGAAAAGTCTCTGGACTTTTCGCGGTCGACCGTGATGGGTTCTGCAGTCGACCGGCCAAACCCTATAGGAGATTTTAGTCACGGTTGTTGGATTCGGTCAACCGCGCGTGGTTTTGCGATCGACCGTGAGTCGGGTCTGCAGTTGAGTTTGGTTTTCTGACCCGTTTTATTCTGAGTTGATATATAATCTTAATCCTAATTAATTAAGGTTAAGCAAGGATATTTTGAGCACTCTTTAAGAGGGGATTGCTACATCCAATTGTGGAGAGTTGTGAGAGATCTAGAGGCTTTATTTTAGGGTTTATTTGGTGAGATGTGTAACCCTATTTGTATTCTCTTGATATCTAATAGTAAGAATTCCCCCCTTATTGCCCCGTGGACGTAGACAACTTGTCAAACCACGTAAAATTCATTTGTCTTGTTGTGGTATTGTGTTTGGCTTACTGATTGTGATTTATCTCGTTCTTGTTCGTGTGGTTTCGAGCTTCCACCGTGCACAACAAGTGGTATGAGAGGTTCAGGTTTGGCTTGAAGCTTGTTCGAAGGATTCGGTGAAGGATTCCTATTTGAAGAGTTAGATCGACAACATGAGAGAAGTAAGTAAGCGCATCAGGTTCGTCTCTTACGAAGGCGATACAGAGTCTGAGCACCAATAACATGAAGATTGATGTTTCGAAGTTTGACAGCAAGATCAACTTCGGTTTGTGGAGGTGTCAGGTGATGGACACGTTGGATGCATAGAATATGGAGGAGACTCTTGAGATACAAGAGAAACCCACTGATATGGAGGACAAGGTTTGGAAGAAGATGAATAGTAGGGCTTGTGGAGTTATTCGGTCATGCTTGACGTCAGATCTTATTTATGACATGATGAACGAGACGTCGATGAAGAGAATGTGGGAAACACTTAATGAGAAGTATCTTATAAAGAGCATTGAGAATCGGCTTCACTTGAAGAAGATGTTTTACTAGTTCAAGATGAAGAGGGGAGTTTTCATTAGGGAGCATGTAAATAATTTCACGAAGCTACTTTCAGATATGGCCAATGTGGACATCATGGTTGAGAATGAAGACAATACGATGCTACTTTTGTGTTCGTTATCAAAGGATGGTTATGGAATGTTCGTTCTCACTATGATCAATAGAAGAACTACTGTTAGCTACAAGGAGGTGATCTCAACGTTGGTGAATTATGTATTGAGGAAGAGTGATGGCGAACCCTCCAAGAAGGCATCGGAAGGTGCATTAGCAGCTCGAGGCCATAGTCCAAACCACCGCCATGTCAACCGCTCAAAATCGAAGAATAAAGGTGCTTATAAGAGTGTTGGTAGAAATCAATGTCGGTTAGTTCATCTTTTACGTGGGAAATCAAAATTAGCGGAATGTTGCTGTCAAACAAAGCAATTTATGTATATTGCACCGTCTCCGACTCCTCCAGTTGGAACTTACTCCATTCTTCACCTTCTTTGCTCAAATTCTAGCAAGCATCATCGTAAGGATTATTGCTTTGACATTTATAGATTGAACACCACCAGCAGATAACATATATACCTACTCGTAAAGCTATTACCCAACTAATTAAAAAGCGTGACCAAGCCCAAAAGATTTTGCTGTAGCATTTTATGGAGCATATTCTGTGAAATACAAAGTATATTTAAAGAACTCTTAAAAAAATGATGCGTGCGTTTGTAAATGTATATGTATAGGTACGTGTATATATAACACACAGAATTCATTATAAATTTGTAAGTGCATAAGTACTTCATCCTCGCCTAAGGAAAAAACTGATCCAATAGCTAGATCGAAAGTTAGTTGAAAGATGATGTGTTCTAAATAAAACATTATAAGTATATAATAAGCGTTTGTGGCATGCAAGTGTCAATCTCATGAGGAAGGTGTGTATTAGAAAAGTAGGGTTCCTAAAACGTGAAAGAAAAGAGATTGAATGGAGGATGTTTTGGTTGTGATATGTTGTAAACAAAAAAGGACTAGAAAAACAAGGAAGGAGAATGAAAGAAAGAGAAGAAGTAAATAAGAAAATCAAGAATGAGAACAAAACGAAAAGAAGAACCAAATAAAGAGAGGGAGGAAATCAAGTGATAAAACTAGACATCCACGACATAATCCACTAGTTAATTCCTAATTTTAAGAACTACTCACTTTTAAATCTCATATTACTTAGAATTCTTAAGCATAGATAATCAAATTAATCAAAACAAGCATAACTTTTATCAAAAGCATATTCAATCAATATTACCATTCATGAACAAAAGTAAACAACTAGATAGTAATTCTAGATTTAAAAAAATATTAATATCAAATCATTTAAGATAAGTATATCCTATCAACTTCTTTTCCTACCAATTATTATTCTAGTTAATTATCCTAAACGTGATCATTTAAGCAGAAAAAGAGAGTAATTCAAAAACTAAAATAGAAATTAAACTAGTTACATCTAATCCTAAAAATCCTTAAAAAATTATCTACTCAATTTACAAAAGCAAATAAATGCTAAATGACAAAGCACAAAAATAAAAATAAAAATAAAAATCTAAACTTCAAAGCAAGAATAAAAATAAGAAATTAAAATTTAAACTACAAAGCATGAAATATAAAGAAAGAAAGTAAATCCTATAATGTAAAGCGGAAAAAACAAGAAATTAAATCCTAAAATATGCAATTCTAAATAAGAAAATAAAAGAGGGAAGATGAAAACTTGCATTGCAAGGGGTTGGTCCCTTTTGAAGTAAATCTTCATCAACTAAGGAGAATAAGAACAAAATTAAAATGAGATTTTTTTATTTATTGCAAACTAAATTTTACAAATTAAAAGACTTAATTAAAGGAACTTCTCTCCAAGAGGAGTTTATAAAATTTTATATACTCCCCACTCTCACACTCTACCTCCATTTATGGCCTATAGTGACCAACAATAGCTCTTGGATCAAACATAGACTCAAAGAAATCAGGATCAACATTGATGAGTTTCTATTATAAGCTAATCGATTAGCTTTTCGATTGCCCCGTGATTAATATGTAACAGAATTTTGTTTTCAAGTATTGAATAGTTGACTCAACTCTTCTTATGCTTTTGGGCTTTGTGGGCTTTCTTTAAGCTTGTTGTCCTTCAAGTAGATTTTAAGCTTCTTTGAGCTTTTATTTGATAAATTCTTTATTTCCTGCAAATTCATAAAATAACTGATATTAGCAAGTATATTTATTCAATAAAAATATATAATAAGGGTATAAAAGTACAATAAAATATAGTGATCAAAAGAGCTCTGAAGAATCATCAACACAGCTATCCCTAACGCAGGATGATCCAAAATGAATTTTGAAGTACCCAAAAACAATCTAAATCAAGAGCCTATTTTTATTAATAAATTCTTCACCAAAAATATCATACAAATTCCAAGCTATCTAACCCTAATAGAGCTGGCCATATATCTAGGCTCAAGAGTTGCAATTTTGCAACTTAGCTCTGTTTTCGTCGAAAGTCGCTTCATTATCGATTTCATTATAACTTTAATCGTTTACAACGAATTCAAATAACAAAAATAAAAGCTACAACTCTCTTGAAAATAAACACAAGAATCGTTTATCGGCTCTTGCTTGCGTGGGTTCTTCGCCGGTGCCGGGGTTTATCCGTGGACGACCGCGGATCGGATTAGGTTGTTGGGAAATTGACGGAGCTCCTACTTCACCAAGGAAGTATTTTCTTGAAGCTCTGAAAAAATCGACCAAGCAAAATCAGTAGCTCTTCTTGAGATTAAGACTAAACCTAATCTCAAGGAACAGACGTACGGGGCTTCGGATCCTTCGAAAGACTTCTCCTTTATGCTAAAGTTTGTCGGGATCTCGTTGGCCTTCGCTGAAATTTCATGCTCATTGACTCCTTAATCTAGCAGCATCTCGTCCTCTTGATAAAATTCCGGATCCGTAAAATGGAGGCCTTTGGCTTATATTTATAGGCCTTCAGATGCGGGTATTCGGATGAGAATGAACGATTTGGCCTTATCTTTAGTTAATAATGACCTAACCATGTTTGTGGATAATATCAAATCAGTTGGGAACCCTTAGAATAGATAAATCTCGAGAAAATAGCACAAAACCGTCAAAAACGCATTTTCGGGTCAGAACTGCACGAAACGACTCCTGGTGAACCGCGCAGCCGCGGTTCACTTTGAAGTGAACCGCGCGGCCACGGTTCACATTTAAGTGAACCGCAAGGCCGCGGTTCACTACAATGTGAACCGTGTGGTTGCGGCTCACTTACAAGTGAACCGCGCGGCCACGGTTCACGACGCGCGTACGAGTTGATGCTTTCTTTTCACCTTTCGGTGCTCCGTTAACTTGTATAATTCGCTAAGAGTAATTGACGAGCGCGAACTGATTGGCGTGTGCGTGTTGATTGACGCGCGCTTGTTGATCGACGCGCACGAGCTGGTTGACGTGCACGTGTTGACCGATGAGCGTGGCCTGATTGACGTGCGCGAGCTGATTAACACGCGCGTGTTGACCGATGAGCGCGGGCTGATTGACGTGTGCGGGCTGATTGACGTGCGCGAGCTGATTGATGCGTGCGTGTTGACCGACACGTGTGAGCTAATTGACGCGCGCGTGTTGACCGACGCACACGAGCTAATTGACGCGTGCATGTTGACCGACGCGCTTGAGCTAATTGACGTGCGCAAGCTAATTGACGCGTGCGTGTTGACCAACGCGCACGAGCTAATTGACGCGCGCGTGTTGACCGACGCGCGTGTGTTGACCGATGCGTGCGTGTTGACCGGTGCGCGAGCTGATTAACGCACGTGTGTTGACCGACATGTGCGAGCTAATTGGGTAAGCCTTCTTG
The DNA here is from genome assembly GCA_022839385.1 of Asparagus kiusianus. Lineage (NCBI taxonomy): Eukaryota > Viridiplantae > Streptophyta > Magnoliopsida > Asparagales > Asparagaceae > Asparagus > Asparagus kiusianus. The sequence goes on from BQKN01063543.1 coordinate 223,094, forward strand.
ACTTATCCACTCCTCGCTTCGAGGTGCGTGCGAGCTCTCATAGGCAATTTTAGACGCCTACAGATACCCTCTCCAAAGTGTTTCAGCCTCGTTCTTTTATACAAGAGTCTGAAACGCTTTGGATATAATAGACTTCCACCTTCAATCGGTGTCAAAGGACCTGCAACTAGTTTTAGTTCTTGACTCCTCCATATTTTAGTCCACTAAGTATTTTGTCGAATAGCTAAAATTCTTCAGGTGCTATGTTTATCGTCTGACCGTTATCGAAATCTCGAATCGAAATTTGTAAGTTGATTTTGGCTCGTGTCATTGAGTTGACTTTAAATTAATTATATATGCCGTAAAGCGTCATGTCAATCGGCATTGACTCCCATCGTAACATATTGACCGGCGTTGACCTAGGGCTACGTGTTGACCGGCGTTGACCTTAGGGTTTTGCGCTGACCTGAGGAGGATCAGTTTATACTCATATACTCCTGGGAGTTTTAGGAATCAGTTTAACCTCATGTACCTGTCGGAGGTTAACGGGTTATCTTTAAGGATTATTACTCATAATATTCTTCAGGAACTTCCCGTCAAGAATAGGAAACCGTTTAGACTCCTGTACCTATTGGAGTATCCATGGGTCCCGAATATCTCGAAAGTGAGCGAAAATGCCGCGAAGCTATCCGGAAATATGAAATTGGATCCCGAATATTCCAAAAGTGAACAAAATGCTTCGAAGCTACTCGGAAATATGAAATTGGGTCTCGAATTTTCCGAAAGTAGGCAAAAGTAGGCGAGAATACAACGAAACTACTGCCGGATCATGCCTGACCAGCGCGAATGCTGGTCAGGTGGATCCGACCTACGTTTACGCGAGTCAGATTGATCCGACCCGCGCGAGCGTGGGCCGGATTGATCTGACCTGCGTGAATGCGGGTCGGGCATCAATCTAACCTGTTGGAATGCGGGTCGGGTGCCTATATTTGGGGATTAAAACCCCCAACTTCTTCTTTCTTTCTTCTTTCTTCTATCGGTTCCAGACTTCTTCCCCTCTCTTTCGGTTTTTTCGACTCTACTCATTTAAGAACTCCTCCCCTTTAAAGATTCTTCTCCTCTAAGAACTCTCAAACTCCTTACTCTCCTGAGATCAAAAACCTTTAGAAGCCCTTGATCTTGGCCGAATTCCTCACCTCTTCAAAAGCTAGGGCTTGGCAACTTGTTGATTTGGGTCTGAGGATCAAAGGGCTTCTCCTCCTCCTTGATTCCTCTTCAGGTAAGCTTCAATGTCCTCACTTCAATTTGATTGAATCTTTGAGTTTTAAATTGATAGTTGAAACCCTAGTTCTTGAGTTTTTGGGGAAAAACTAAAATTGACATTGGTTTCGAGTGATGGCCGAATTTTTGGCTTCGGTTGTATGTATAACTTGATAATTGAAGCCCTAGCTCTCCGATCTTGGGGGAAAGCCGAAATTTGGGTTTAGGGGTTGAATGATGGCCGAAAATTTTCTTTTGTTGAGCTCTTCGAACCTGTACATGGTCGAACCCTCCTTTAGGTTGATATTGATGAGAATCAATGCATAGCCGAATTCTTTCTTTTAACTCTTGGTCGATGTTGATGGTTGAATCGTGGTTGTCAAACTTATGCATAGCCGAAGCCTTTGATTGTTGTCCATGTTCATACTTGAGATGACAGTGCTTCCAAAAAAAAATTTTTTAGTGTATTTTGTAAACTTCTAAAGTAGTCAATATTCTTCGCTTGACTTGTGTGGGAATTCCTTGAACTTGGTCGTGTATGAGAACTGAATCAAATTCTCGATTTAAGGGAAATATCGAGGCTCTAATTCATGAATTTACGTGTATGACCGCAACCTCTTATTTTAATTTGTCGAGCTTTGAGCTTTGTTAGCCTTGAAATTGATGAACTGGAGCTTGAGTATGAACTGACGCTTGAACGAAACTTAATTGCGAATCCTTGTCAACATTGAACACTTGAGATGTTTGGTTGTGTACGTGACTTGATATTACTTAGTTCTTGTTCAAACTCTTGTATGTATGATTTTGAATTTCAAGTTAATATCCACGCTTTAATTTATTGTAGATAGCCATGATCCACCTAGTTGATTCAGGAAGCCCCTTAGCTCCTCAATTAGGGGAAAAATCAAAGCCTAATTTTGCTTGGTTGACAACCTAACTTTCCTCTTGATGGTGATTCGCCGATATATATGGCAACTGAGTTTGGTTGTGTTTGAGGGCCATAACTTGAGATGAATACTCAATTATGTGTTTTAAATTGGCTCACCCTTTTGTATGGTAGTATGCGGAGTTTGGATTAGACCCTCGAGACTTGTGACCATTGCTGAATCCTTAGGCTGACGCACACATGTAGGAATTGAGCTTGTATCCACCTTTTGGCTTTTGAAAGAAAATATCTAAGCCCTTAGCTCGCACATTGGTCGAGAATCGAACTCGCCGCCTTAGCTTTATATATTTATTTTTAGGACCTCAATTCGCATTAGAAATGTTTCATAGGTTTAATTGGATCTTTAACTAGAAAATTTTGTTTTGTATAATTTCAGTCAAAGATTCACAATTTCCCTTTTAATCTTTCGTTTATGTATCTCACTTCTTGATCTGATTGAGCTGTTGATCTTTATTGTAGATTAGCCATGTCAACGAGGAGGTCACACCTTCCGAGGAGTTGCTCAGCTACTCAATCACCTGAGAGGGAGCGTCTATCTTTCACCGGTAAGCCCTTATAATTTTCTTGCTCATGAATTCAATTTTTATCATATCATATTGCATATCGCATCCCCACTCTGTCCTCCTTGGTGAGGTAGTTGGGAAGAGCTAATATCCTCCTTTGTGGGGGTAGACGCTTCTATATTACATCCCCGCTTTGTTCTCCTTGGTGAGGCAGTTGGGAAGAGCTGATATCTTCCTTTGTGGGGGTGGACGTTTATCAGATATGCTTTGCTTGGTCAAAACGCATCTTAAGGCAACATGGGACGATTTTCTACCGTATCATGTTCCGTAAGATAGGGTGCATCACCGCGCTATTTGTGCGACAATGTACATCATCCTATGTGTTCGTGATACAGTTAAAATCGTCTTGCCAATTATAAGGTAGTGACTCTATCTCCCAGACTGGTGAAAAGAGTTCAACGCCTTGCGTCGCCTTAATGTTTCTTCATAACCGCATTTAATAAATACGCATTATTTGTTTCAGTTGAATACCCTGCGACGCCGTTCTCTCAATTCTAGATAGATGGTCATAGGAGTAGGTATTATATCGATGTTAATGATCCGGCGTCGATTCTGCCCACTTCTCAGTTTGCTTTGGACCTGCCAGAGGAGCTTTCTAAGTTGGTACGTGAAGGGTATTGCCGCATCACATGCCAGCTAGTTACCGACATACCGTTCGTGGAATATACGGATCTTGCTCATCCTTTAAGGAAGACACATTTTATGTTCGGCGATTCTGTGACAGATCCAACCACCATAACCCTCGAAGATGAGCGGTAGTTATAAAGTGATGATACAACTTGCCTATACCTTCCTTCGTTCCCTCGCCATCGTTCACTAACGGAATTGTGGGGGCAAGTGGTGACACGACAGATGTCCTAGACTCTGGCAGATGAGCACACAAACATTCCTTACGGATACGTCACCAAACATTCACTTCCGGGTTCTTGTGGTAGAAAACACATCATAGGATTGCACCCTGGTGTGATGGGATTGGAGGACCTGCCTAATGGGGAACTACCTATAGTGGCACGTATGGTTAAGAATCACCTTGCCAAGCTTGGACGAGAACTACTAGTCGAAAATTACAGATGTCATGGCTGGTCTCACTCGTTAGATAAATCATGGTGGGGGCAGGATGACAGGTCATGGTGGGGGTAGGATGACAGGTTATGTTCTCCGCCGATGGGGCGCTGAATTGGATGCGATAGGATTGTACGAAGCTATTCATGCTACTCAATATGGATTGCCGGTGAACGCTCTTCACTTTATTGGATTAATAGAGCTATACAATCCAGATACCAATACTTTTCTTACCCGGAACGAAGAATTAGGACTACCTTTTCATGAGATGCACAAAGTCTCTGGACTACAAATGAGGGATATGCCATATCAGGAATATTTTTCCTCCAATCGGGAGCTACTTAACTTGAAAATCAATAAACCTGCTCGGTATGACACATTATGGGAACTTACATGTCATTACCAGACAGTGTTAGCCGGCACCAATCCAATTGAAAGAATGAAATCTCCTCAAATAAGCTTGAAACAGTTCCCCGGTTATTTATTTAAGAACTTGGAAAAACTTGACGAGACGGTTTGTGAGTTGCAACCGCTAACTCCCTCAGAGATTAATGAACTGATTAAGAAGTGCGGTGCCCGCTCCTATACCATCGTGAGTGCTAAAGGTAGATTTCTTGCGGGAACTAAATTTAAAACTTTTTTATGGTACACCCAGAAGTCCATCCACCCTAAAACTTTGTTGGCTGGTTATATCGCACTTTGGTTGAAGAAGTGTGTAGTGTTGTATCAAGCTTCCGATGCTTTACTGATAGAGGTATTATTTCCCACCGTTCAGCTTGCCTACGGAAAAAGCCTATCTCTTTTGCCGGTGATGGTCGTCGATATCCATCGTGGGCTTCGCCAAGTGGTCATGACTTTTACTCAGGAGGAGGATTCTCCATCTGATAAGATCCCTATGGTGAAAGCAGAGCTTCCTTACGCCTATCTGATGGGGTGGTTGGTTCTTCATCACCCTGATCTAATGTCGCCCCCAGTGATGCTGATCTATCTATTCCTTTGCTTTGACTATTCGAGACCTGCAAATGGAAAGCTCCGGACATTTCAGAAGTTAGGAAAAGTTTGCATATGCACAAAGGTTAGGTGATAAATCCATGCTTCCCTCGATTTGCCAGCAAATATGGTAGGTTGCTTGCAGATGTAGAAGCGCCTAGAACAAATCGAACTTCTCTTGATGTTGGCTATTTCAGATGGCTCATGAACATAAGGCCGGGCCATCTCATTTTCCGAGTAAAGGAACGTTACTATTTAGAGCCTTATCTACTGTATCGGTTTGCTTGTCAATTCAGATACGATCAATTATACGTTGGGAATCCGAACCAACGGTTTTATACTCGGGGTGGACTAGTGGGCGGTACTCGAGCTTGGCTATGGAATGTAACGGGCTGTATTGGTGCTAAGTTCAGTCTTCCGAATACTGATTGCCACTTAGAGCTCACATATTTATGTTGCAAATGGATTATGGTAGCCAACGAGCCCGTTCCTCTAAGACCGATTAAGGAGTTGATGACTGAAGCTACGTCACGCATTGCTGATAGGATGGTCTGAGAGAATCTGCAGGAACGAAGGAGACGTGACAAAAAGTTCATTGGTCCCTTAGACAAAGGCAAGCAGAAGATGGAGGAAGCAGAGGAGGAATCATTTGCTTCTGATGAGGAGACTTCCGAAGAGGATGAAGTCACTGGTGGCGGTACTATGGAGGTCAACAGCGACTTCGAGGAACACTCGACAGGTTTGTCTGAGTCTTTTTATAAAGAGCTTTAGGACTTATCGATCACCGATCGAGTTCATCGATTTAAAGCTCAAAAGAAGTGGAGGATTTTTCCTACTTATAATAGAATGATGGTTGAACTTTCGGATGTAGGTTCTGAAGAAGAAGAGGGGAGAAGCAGCCTTGTCACTCGTACTCGATCTCGGGCCACTGCTTAAACTGGATCACGAGTTTGAGTCGTGTTCCACATCAACGCAGAACAAACCTATGGATCTTAAAGAGGCCCGACCTGCAAAACGACTAAAGTTGACCATCAAACGACATGCAAAACCCCGGACTTCTCAAATTGGGGTGGCCGGCGATGCGCCCATTGGTGCTGAAGATAATATTTCAACCCTCATCATCTTTTTTTTGGTCTTTTTATCTACCAAGCTTTAGACTTAGCAAATTTTATACTTTAGGGGGATACGAAGAAGATGTAATGATGTACAACCCTCCTTCTTCCGACTTGTACTTTTTTGGAGGACCTCACTTCGTGCCACAGGTAGATGAGGCCATTACTGAGGGTTCGACGGGTGCTAAAACAGATGTGGCTATTGAAATCGGTGGAGGTGCCGTTGTTGAATCTGGTTGGTCTACTATGATCACTAGCCCAGGTACATCTATTACCGGTAATACACCTTTCAGATGGCAATATCGGGTATTAAACGACTCAGAGTCCGTTCCCCCTCTAATTGCTTATATGCTTCTGGCTCTTTTAGAAAAACTACAAGAGGTCATTGCTGATGCTCGGATGGCAGAACCTACCATTACTACTGGAGGTAACTTCAGTTCCCATTCATCCTCAATTTCCAACTTCTCATTTCATGTCTTAACACTTAAACCTTTCTATAGATATTTCGATGGAAGACCTGAGTGATAAAGGAACCCTTAACAATGCAGCCAACGCACCTTTGTCTGACCCCATACAAGGCCCTTTACGATCTGGCGACTGGCTGTTTGACGACGTATTGTCGGAACAAACTCGTCGAGAGGCTATCGAACTAGTCATCGAAGCTGTTGAATCGGTCATCGAGGCTGTCGAACTGGTTATCAAGGCTGGTTCCTCTACAGGTATGTGTTTTGTCCCTTTTATGAAAGTTATTCCCTTATGAGTCTTACTTAGCCGTAGGGGAATTATGCTCGTAGGACCAGTTGTTGAGACTGATACAGCTACTATTGTTGGGATATCTGATGATCTTGAGGGTCTTGATTTCTTGCTGTTAGCAGGAACCATCATGGAAGTTCAGTCGTCAGTCGCTCAAACTCAGCTCATAATCTCAACAACCGAGAAGACTGCTGCAGCGGTAAGGACTAGCCTTATTGAGCAGGCCAAGAGACTAACTAATGAGGTTGGTACATCAACGGCTGCAACATCGGTGACGTTCTTAGCAGTTCACAAGGTTGTGCCGGCAGAATCAAGCGCAGCACATCAACTTAAGGAACCATCGTTTGACTTTGGTAAATTCTTACGCCGATACTGATTTAGAACTTTGGCTAAGATTTCAAAGATATTTATATCCTCTTTTCCTTGTAGGGCCGTCTTCTCGGCTTAATGAAATGGTCAAGACTCTGTTGTCCGATGATGACCTTGATAAAGGCCTTCTTCGCTTGGAGATTACTTCCTTCTTCTCGTTTGTGAATGGCATGATTGACAAGCTTATCAACAAAGGACATTCTCTCGGTCTCTTCAAATCTTATCTTGATAACCAAGTGACTTTTATAAGAAATCAAGGACACTCGGATCTAGCAGATGCTATTACTATAGACTTAGACCATCTCGAGTGCGAATTTCAAAGGTTGAAGGAATTCCAGGCTGCCGGTGTTCCTTCATATGTGGACGCTCAGTTAGAGACTAGGCTGCTGATATGGCGCGAGGCTAAAATATCTACCAATCTTAAAATTCGAGAACAAGAGAGTCGTGTCCAGCAGACAGAAGCCGTCTTTAATGATAAATTGACAGCCCTTCACGAAATTGACTCTTCTCTCATATCAGGTGTCGCCATAATAAAATGACTCGAATCGGAACTTAAGGCGGTCAAAGATGCTCAAACTATTTTGGAGATGACAAGGGCTCATGTAGAGGGTATTGTAAATACAGTGTCTAAACAGTTAGAACTTTCCAAAGAGAAGCTCGAGCAAGCTTATACAGTAGAATTGTCTGCTGATGAGGACTCCATGAAGACCACATTGTATAGCGAACTCGAGCAAGCTTATACTGTAGAATTGTCTAAGTTAGAGCAACAAATTCTTAGCCATAAACTTCATGTAGATTGATTGTGACTTTTGTACCTGTAAACTCAATTTTCTTTAATAGCAAATATTTCTTTTTTTCATTCATTATATCTCTTTTGTTATGATGTCCTATTCTGTTTGGAATAATTAACCATAATATTTATAGGATTTTTGGCAAACCCTCAGCCATCAACGAGTTTGATGGGCCTTTACCGACTACTGTTTGAGTCGGGCTAGCATGTGAATTATTAAAACTCGTTTTACATATAATGTTGTGCTAAGAGAGTTAATTCTCTTAGACTTAGTGCTATGATTTTGAATACATAGACATCACCATTTCTTACGGGAATATGGCACCCGACAACACGTGTTAGGCACTGACTTATCCCTACTTAGGCTTCGGAATAAAATTCTCCAGGCTTAGACACTGGTGTCTTTTTCAATCGGTGAATAACTAAACCAACGATGTGTGTTAGACGTAGACTTAGGATTTTTGGCAAACCCCCAGCCCTTAACGAATTTGATATTCCTTTACCGATTAGCGTTTGAATCGGGCTAGCATGTGAATTATTAAAATTTGTTTCACATGTAATGCTATGCTAAGCGAGTTAATTCACTTAGACTTGGTGCCATGATTTTGAATACATAAACTTCATCATTTCTTACGGGAATATGGCACCTGGCAATGCGTATTAGGTGCTGACTCATCCCTACTTAGGATTCGGGATAAAAGTCCCCGGACTTATATTTTGGTAACTTTTTCACTCGGTAAAAGACTAAACCGGTGACCCATGTTAGGTGTAGGCTTATCTCTATTTAGAAGTCGAGATAAAATTCCCCGTGCATGAAGTGTACGGATTTGAAGTTGAGAATTGTGTCTTTTCTCAGGGTAAAGTCAAACCCGATGTTGGAGAGGAAGAATTTTATATTCTGTCCCCAGGTCTTGTTTAGGGTAAAGACGAACCCAAAATAGGAGAGGAAGAATTTTATGTTTTATCTCCAGTTGCAAAAGAGACTCGAGGTGGGATCTCCACCCCCAGAATCCGAAAAGGTGAAACTAGGAGTGAGATCTCCACTCTGAGAATCGGAAAGATTAAAGCAATCCTAACTTTTATAGGATTGGTTGCTTAATCCAAGAAAATAATTCCTCATTTATTAAGGTGAAATTCCGATTCTGGCCCTAACTTTTATAGGTTTGACTGAAATCGAAAAGTTGGAAGCCATTTGTTTATCGAAAAGAATAGTCCAACCTTGGTCCTAACTATTGCAGGTTTGACCAAGAGAGGTTGGAGGCAATCTTAACTTTTATAGGTTTGATTGCTCAAATTAAAAGTAGACCTCTCGTTCATGGAAGGAATCAAGAGGGGATTTTGGCTTTGGTCCTAACTTTTATAAGTTTCACCGAGAAAGCAACGGGAGTAGAATACATGTAGCAATGAGAATGCCGACCTGTACTAACCACTCGCTGGAGGGTTCCGATGTTAAGTGATCAGGACTTAATATGTCAAGTTTGAAAATTGCCAAGAATTAGCGAATAGAAATTTTGATGGACCTACCGTCAATTGATTTGATCAGTGAGGGATTTTGTGAGGAAAGATTGATTTGTCAAAATGGTTGAATCTCGCCTCAGCAAAAAAATTCATGAGAGTTAGTGAATTCGATATCAACAATAGGATACGTTCCAACTTTGAAAATATTTAGAGTCTAAGTGTGGATTTCTTATTTATCACTTTTGTAGCAGCTGGGTTATCCTAAGAATACCACACGTAGTATTCTTCCGGGAACTTCTAGATACATGGGTTGTCCTAAATGTACTAAGGGTAGTACTTTTTCAGGAACTTACCGTTTATCGGCATCATAAGCCGGGCACCTTCCTTGGTAATAAGGCAATATACGCTGTTTGAATAGACTATTTCTACCACAAATGGTCCTTTCTATTTAGGCTGGAACTTGCCTTTTTTCTTGGAATTAAGGATCATTGGCCGTCAGACAGCTAAGACCAAGTCCCCTTCTTTAAAGCTCCATTGTCGAACCTTTTTATCAAAGGCTCGGGAGATTCTGGCTTGGTAAAACTCAATGTGTTATTGAGCTTCCAAACGCTTCTCGTCGAGCATTTGAGTTCTTCGAGACGTTTCTGATATTGCTCTTCTATCGTCATCTGGGTTGCGAGAGCGATTCAAAAAGATAGAATTTGAATTTCCAATGGAAGGATTGCTTCACACCCGTATACCAAAGAATACGGGGTTGCACCAGTAGGCGTGCGAACTATGGTGCGGTAGGCCCATAGAACTTTGCCAAGTTTATCATTCCAATCTCGTTTATTAATCTTCACAAGTTTTGACAAAAGCTTGATGATAGTCTTATTATAGGCTTCAGCTAATCCGTTTGCTGTAGGATTGTAAGCTGTTGACGAGACGTCTTGAATTTTAAACTTCTCACAAAATTTGATGAATGCATTACTGACAAACTGAGGACCGTTGTTATGTATGATTTACCTTGGGACACCATACCGGTAGATAATGTGATGCTTAATGAACGCAACGACGTTATTCGTCTTCAATTCTTTAAGCAGAATCGCTTCAGCCCACTTGGAGAAGTAATCGGTAATTACCAGAATGAATCGATCGCCTTTGACTGACAGGAGATTTGTAGGACCAACAACGTCCATTTTCCATGTCTCAAAAGGCCATGATGTAGCCGAAGGATGTAGATGCTCTGAGGATTGGTGCATATAATTCGCATGTACTTGACAAGTATGACACTTCCGAGCATATGCGACTGCATCTTTGATCATGGTGGGCCAAAAGTATCCCGTCCTTCTGATGCGGTCGTAAAGTTTGGGGCTAGGTTGGTGTGCACCATAAACCCCTTCGTGCGTCTCCCTAAGGACTTCTTCCGCCTCTTTAGTGGATAGGCAACATAATAGTAAACCATCATATCTCTGACGATATAGTGTTCGACTCTCCGTATTATAGTTGAATCTCGGTGCTCTCCGTCATATTGACTCTCTTTCCTTCAAGGGGTTCGAAATCTTGGTGCTCTCCGTCGGATCGACTCCCTGATGTAATAGTTAAAGCTATGATAGGGAAACGCTAATCTTGGGGTTCAAAATCAACTTGGGTCGAGTGTAGTTCATTAATATCATCTTCTCTATCATCTACATCGTAGATTGGTATGAAGAGTTGGTGAGTTCTCTCCTTAACGAATTATTCTATTTCGGGAGACTGTGCTAGAGATACTGCTAATACTTCTAATGCATCCACATAGGCGTTTTGTAAGCGTGTAATGTATTCGATGAAGAATCCTTCAAACAATTCTGCCATCTTAATAGCCATCCTATGGTATGGTATCAGATCTTGTTTTCTGACCTCATACTCCCCTTGAACTTGTTTATCTACCAGTTGAGAGTCATAGAAAGCTTCAAGGTACTTAACCCCCAGCTCTTTAGCAAAGCTGAGTCTAATAAGCAGCGTGTTATACTCGGCTACATTGTTTGAGCATGGCTCGATCAGCGAATAGGCCCGAGGCGTCACATGTTTTCGTGGGGAAACTAAGACAACTCCAACTCCGGAAGAAATCTTAGAACATCCAGGAGCACTTGCTACATTAGTTGATCGAGAGGCACCATCGAAGTACAAATGCCACACCTATTGATGGGAAGTTACGTTAGATTCGTGGGTTTCATCTGGCAGATCATCGTATACCTCGGCAGTATCCGTAGTTGGGTTAGCTGCCAGGAGATTACAAATAGCTTGTCCTTTGACCGACTTCTGTTATTTAAAATATAGGTCATATTGGAACAGAAGCAAAGCCTATTTTGCTAACCGCCAATTCATGAAAGTAGGTTGTGTCATGAATATTCTGACTGGGTTAACATTAGAGATGACGTAGATAGTCTGTCCGACCAAGTAGTGTCGCATCTTTTGAATAGCGAATACTAACACTACAAGAAATCCGATATTTAACGATCAAAATTAGTGAAGGGGCCTGTCGACCGTCATTAATGTGTATATAATAACGACAGTTTTAAAGCCCTTCATTGAGTTATCACAATCAGTAGAGTAATGATGTGAGACGAGATAACGGTTTTCTAGTCCCTTCCTTGATTTGATCCTAATACTGTCATTATTGGATCTCCTTAAAGATGAAGGGGTCCATTACCTTCATTAATTATACTCCTAATCATAATAGGACTAAAAAGTTAACCTATTACTGTTACCCAAAACCCATTAAAATCCCCGAAGCCCCATCTATAACCCGAAATCTAAAATCCCCCTCCTAATCATCCTCCCAATCGCAGCAATGAAACCCTAGTTTAAAAAAAGCACCTTTCTCTAGATCTTCGCTTTTCCATCTCGTCGGCTCCCACTAGTTGTCGTCGGCTGATGTGGTTCGTCGTCAAGACTCGTCGTTAGCTCCAGTTCATTGTCGAGACTCGACGTCGTCTCCATCTCGTCGTCGGCTCTAGTTCGTCGTCGAGACTTGTATTCGTCTCTAGCTCGTTGTCGAGCACCGCCACAGCCCCAACGTCGTCATCGTCCTAGTGCTGCCCCATCGTCACCTCCTCTTCTCCTTTGAAATGTACTTTGAAATGTTAAAAATTACATCGATCAGTTTTCAGGATTTTCCCTTGAAACTCTTGTGAGTGCATTGACTCCTATCGACACAGGTCATGGATAGAAAAATGAAATTCAACCAGCTTCAATAAACTCTGATCTATTTTCTCGAGAATCAGAGAGAATCTCTCTTCTTCTGAGTTTGCTTGTGAGTTTATCCCAATCAGCCTCCTTGTCTCTTATGGATCTCTATGAGTGCTGTCAAGTTTTAGGAAGAAGTCTTATGTATTTGATTTATCATTGATGTTTTGCCAGTCTGAGGATGATTTCTATGTTAGATACACTACTACAAAAAAGCTTCTATTAGCAACGGTTTATTTAATGACCGTTATTAATAGAGCATAAAAGAAACGGTTATTTTGATGAACATCCATATCTTTTCAATAGAAACGGTTTTGTGAGAATGTAAGTGTATTATCTACTTCTTATAAACTAAAGGAGAACAACAAAAAAAATTCTCATGAACAGTAAAAACCCAATTTATAAATATATACAAATAGAACTTCCCACCCTCTACAAACTGCATCTTCCTCTTATTTTTCGGAAAACCACCCCACTCCCACCCCACCTCATAACCGCCCACATGTTCTCTCTCCCTCTCTCTCCCACATTCCCCATTTTGCCTCATCTTTCTTCAGTGAGATTTGCCTTCTCTTTCTTCAGTGAGATTGAAGAGCATTTCAATTAGTTTTTTATGTCTTAGAAGAGGAGGAAATCCTAACCCTAGATCTTAGAAGCTCTCTCTCTGTTCTCTAATGGCGAAGTTTGCTGATGCTCGCGCTGGCGATCCCAAGGCTGGAGAGAAAATCTCACTGAACATGAGGTTTCAATGTTACGGTCATCCTGTATTTTCAAAAAACAACAAAACAAATCCTAAAAATTCACAGTCCATTTGATTGCCGTTTATATACGTTTGTCCACTTTTGGTCTCAAATTTTCTCTCCCCTCCCAATATTAGAGAGAGAGAAGAGGAGAAAGGGAGGATCTTGGGAGCTCTATTGGATCTTTTCTTGATTCTTTCAGGTCGCAGTTTCTTTCCTTTATTTCTACTTTCATTCCGTTTTCCAGCCAAGCAATATCTATTAGAGTTGAAAATATCACTTTTTGATTGATGGATTCTTCCTATTGATCCTAAACCTCAATTGGGTCTTAGGGTTTTGAAGTTCTAATAGCAAAATATTTGATTGATTTTGGATTCATGGGCTATTCTCTTTGATGTAAGAAATTGTGTTTTTTTCAAGTTGAGATTTCAATGGAGACAAGGTTCAATCAGAAGAGAGCGGAATCAGACAGCTGCCCTTTTTGAAAATTTATTAGAAGGCATATATCTAAGGATGATGCATATAGTTCAAAAGAAAGCTCTTTAGAGGCATCAGTGGCATCTGCAAGTGGAAACAATGGAGATCATTCAATGATTCAGGAAGAATTTGTGAGTGATGAGAGTGCTTTGTTGAGCTTGCATCCATGGATTTTTAAGAAGGAAAGATATCAAGAAGGAACGAATAATGGTGTTGAGAAAAGTAGAGGCTCTCTTAGGAGCAGGAGGTTTCGAAGATTTTCGGTTAAGCCAGTTACATTTACGGGCAACTACATGAAACCTTTCGCTGAACAAGTTGAAATGGATGAGTGTTGTATTGATTCTCCTCCCAATTCACCCACACCAAGTTTGAGACCATTTGTTGTAACTGATGAGAGAAAAATAATTAGCAAGTCCAGTTTCGACTATTTCAGCATGCGGCATGAAAATCCATTGTTGAAGGAGGATGATTTACATAAGGAAGCTGATATGATTAATTCGGTTGCAAAGAGAGCTGTGACAGGGGCTCCTCTTTTACCAAACTCGGGAAAGATGAAGAGAAAGAGTAGCGAGTTGCAGGATGGAAGTGTCGAGGCTTCTAATTCAGTGAACCCTTGCAAAATTTTGCAGTTGGAAGGTAACATTGAAACCTCATGTTCAAGTTTCATTTGTTATATTCTAGAAAGATTGGGAATTGCATCCTAGGACATCTTTGAAACTGCCCAGAATAAATGTTTTCCAAGAAAAAATAGTTTACATAATATGCTACCATTGAGCTTCAATAATCAATTCATTTTCTTTTGCTTATCAATGTAGTAAATTTATCTTTTGGAATGTGTGATATATGACTCTAAACGATATATATTATGTATATTCTAGGTGGCATTGATTTGTGAATACCTTAGGTCCAAAATGATAGGGATCCTCTGTTTAGCTCATCGGTAATTTTGATTATGTCTCCACCGTAGGTCCAAAATGATAACTTTGATTATGGAAAACTGATGTGAACTATTGTATTGTTTGTTATTGCATATATTGTTCGCTGCACCAAATTACTCTTAAATCCACTGTAGCATGCATTTGGTCTTAAATGTGGCCTGATCAATTGTTATTGCTTCTATGTCAAAAAAATTATGGACATAGTTACTTCCTATGATTTTCTTGACTAAATTGAGATGTTGAAATATGAATCAAAGTTATCATTTTGGTCATTTATTATGTCTCCACCTTAGGTCTAACCAATTTTGTGATTTTTTCTTCTTTTTGTGAGAATATCATCTCATCCTTTGCTTTCTGCATTTGTCCCTTTCTCTTTACCATCAGTGACGATTGTGAAACTTAAGTTTAACTTCTTATTTCACAATGATCTTTTCGTCGTCTATATTATTTTCTTAGATGCATTCTGTTTATGCAGTTTGTCTTTAGAAGATATACAGCAGTGGATCTTATCCTTGGTTTTCTGTTTCTTTTGCTAATGATGTTTCTGTTCCTTCTTGCAGACTTAATATATTTGCGCCTATCGCGATAGAGGCACTTGCAGTGCTGGTACCAGTCAATTGGACAAACGACACTCTAGAGAAATCATCAATAGTACATAGTGACATAGACAAGCTTTCCATATCAAACATCAAAATTGGATCCTAGAGGTGAGTTCTAGGAATTCTTAAGTTAACATATGATTTTTTTTAATCAGCATAGTGCTACTATTGCTTATTGTTTTTTGGAATATTAACTGCTCAAGTTTATGGAAGTTTTGTGAATGGAAACTATGCATATGGGTTCTAAATAACTTTTAGAGACTGTTAACATGGAAATGTTGAATCAATTAAATAGTTGGAAAATGTCAAATGCAAATTATTAGTTTTATGATGCTAATTAGGCCGGTTATGTCATTATTGATTCTTCTTTTATTTATTTGAAATGTTTTTCTATTTTTGAAGTTGTATAATATGTATTATCTTATTTAATTTTCTACATTGATATTCTGCTCGCAACGGTGTAGTTATATTTTTTATTTCCTTTATAAAGCTCCAATTTTAATCCAATTAAGATCTGAATTGGTGAATATTTAACTTACAAGTTGAATGTGAATATTTCTAACAATGCTCTTTTTTATTGCATTTATATTTGAGAATGTCCATATCCAGAAAACATTTAGTTTGTCTATTTGATGAGTTGCTACATTGCTTACTCTAGATATTTCTTGACAATGTAAATAAAGAATCCATTGCGTGAAAATAAGGTTTAGGGTATCAAGTTCAAAAAATTAAAAGAGAAGTAGAAGTCGTGAGTAAGTCCACGTGGATTTAAATATGGAAGATTATGATAAACGGTGCAAGGCTAAGAGTAAAGATTTGCACCTAAGAGTAAAGATTGCTAAAGTATGGTTTTATTTCAATGTCATGGTTTGCATTTCTCATGAGTACTAAGTTGGAGCTATTGTTTACATTTGCCTTTATGTAAAATTGCTTTTTTCTCTTCAGGCCAAGTGACGATCACAGAGAGTCGATGGTTAAAATTATATTGGATTTGGTGGCTTCTTTATCTAATATGTTTCATTTCAGCTACTTGATAGTATTGAATATTGGATTGAGATTTTAAGAAATGTCAATGACTTTGTGTTTACTTTATGAGCTTATATAGAAATTGCCAGTGAGTAGGTACTAGCTAAAAGTATATACATACTTGCAATCTTTCTCATTTAGTTTCTAATAATGTTAATAAGCGCACTATTTCTCATTAGCTTTGTAAGTCTCTTTTTTAGTTCTCATTGCATTCACCTCAGTAGGGAATAGTTGAAAATAAGCATCAAGAGACTAACCAGTATTCTTTGATTTTGTTATAATTTCTATATCGAAGCTACTAAGCAGAGCACCGTTGAATTTTAATTAGTTTACTTTGTCCCAGATGCTTATTTTCAACTCTAGGACACACATATTTAATTTATTGGTTGATGCTTATTTCAGGTCAAGTTTAAGATTGACAACCCATCAGAATTACAAGCTGAAGATTAATAATAAGAAAGCATTATCGCTAAAGCACATAAAATTTCTTGAGGTTGTCAGAAGTCAAAAAGAGCAGAAAGAAAATCTTGTGTTCCAAGCTGTACAGTTTACTATGTCAAAAATTTTGCTGATTTTAAGTTAAAGCATGTCAAATATGTTGGTTGAGGATTAATTCAATAGCGACTTGATAAAGGGGTTTCTTTGGTTTGCTTGGAGTAATTTTATTGTGTGGTTTAATTGGGTAAAATTTTGTGTAGACATGAAGAAAGTTGATTGTGCGTTAGTAATTGTTTGGCAATTTGTTTAATTATTGACATTGACTTGGATAACTTGAGGATTACTAGGTAGTTTGAGTAACTTGAGGATTTTGTTGTTAGTGGAATGCATTTTTTTTTAATTTGTAGTATTATAGATCTTTTTGTTACTAATGTGGGAGAATTATATGAAATTTAGATGTTTGATAATAATAGTAATAAGCTTATTAGTTGATTATGAGTAATATTCATGTTTGGTAATGATAGTAATAAGCTTATGGGTTGACTGTTAGTAATATTAAGTGATTAATGATTAGTTTTATTAGTAATATTAACTGATTAATGATTAGCTTTATTAATGAATCTGCTTACACGTTTAAGAAAGTAAAGTTATAAAACAACCGTGCTTTGCACGGGCATGAAAACTAGTTTATTTAAAAAAAGAAAAACTCAAAAATTTAAGGTGAAGTCAAAATTTTACTTAATGGGCTAATAAAAGAAATAGGGGGAAACTAAATTCACTTTTATATACATTGAAAAACCATCGCCCCCAAAATCCATCGCTCCCCCAAAATCCGTCAGCCCCAATATCAGCCGGCCTCAAAATCAGCCTCTTCGATAAAGACGACGATGGTACAAAATCTCAATCTCTCTCCCTCTCTCTCTCTCTCATTATGAGCCCTAGGTTTAGATCACTCTGCTTTAATCAAGGAATTGACTGAGTTAGATGAATGATTTTCCTCTGATT
Organism: Asparagus kiusianus; assembly: GCA_022839385.1. Classification (NCBI taxonomy): domain Eukaryota; kingdom Viridiplantae; phylum Streptophyta; class Magnoliopsida; order Asparagales; family Asparagaceae; genus Asparagus; species Asparagus kiusianus. The sequence continues at coordinate 240,806 of BQKN01063543.1, forward strand.
TCCTCTATTTTGAAGGAGATGGAGGATTTCGTAGATTTTTGGTATCTTGATTTCGTGATTGTGTTCTTCTTGCTGTTTGCTTAACGGTTAGAATCCTTGATCATTCTTTAGATTGTTTTTCTTTATTCAAGAAATCTAGCAGTTTCACTGTTTCATGAATGATCATTCTTGAGATTTTTTTCTTGAATTGTTTATAGAAATCCAGTAGTTTCGTGAAAACCTTTTGATTTTTTCCCGAATAGTTTATTTCTTTCATTTTCCCTAATTTGAATGTAGTGGAAGAATTTAACATTTTAGGGGTAAAATGACATGGGGTATATGATGATGGGTAGAATCTAACATATGTCTTTAAATTGAGTCCACTAGGCATCTTTCGTTCATTTTGTGCTTGTATATAAGCTTATGATGATGCTAGAGTTATGTGAAACTTGAAGACTTTCTATGCTTCTATGTATGTCACAGATGTTGGTTCATGGTACAATAAAAAATGCACTACATATTTTGATTGATTGCATATGTTAGTGATTGATGTTGCTTCATTCATGCTTTATTTTGATGTAGGATTTCGTGTTTGACAGTGTAGTTGCTTTGATTGATCCAACACAGTTGAGGTAGCTAATTCAAACGCAATCTACATGCTACCAATGATAAGTTTAGGAAGAGGCTAAGGTTAGCTACGGTTATATAATATATATATGCATGACCATTGATGCTCTCTTTAATATGTTGGATTGAGAACTGTAGGCGTATAAAATTGTCTATAGGTCCCTTCGCGCAGCTCGACGATGCCGATTCAACAAACGGACCATCGGGCGACATATCCAAGCACGACCGTTAGCCTGCAAACGCCGAAGCCAAACGATACGCGACGAAGCGAACTAACGAGGCTACGAAGCTAACGAACCGCACGTGAACAACGGAATGCATCCATTCGCATGCGGAATCAAGTCAACGGTTTGGGGAGTCAACGAGTCATCCAATCAAGAGAGGATTCGAACTCAAACACCAAGGCGGATTTACTGCCAAATCAGGAACCCGACTTACTGCCAAATCTGGAATCAAGTCAACGAGTCGTTTCCAGATCAATCAACCACACAACCGAATCACGGACATAACCGGAACCGGAAACAACGGAAAACGACGAAACGGACAACACCCGGAGTGGCTCGTCCTAAACCGAGCCATCTCAAGGTGGCTCGGCCTAAGCCGAGCCACCCTGAGGTGGCTCGGTGGCCGAGCCACCCCCTGGGGTGGCCGAGCCACCTCATGGTGGCTCGGCATGAGCCGAGCCACCTTGAGGTGGCCGGCGGTTCGGGTGGCTTCTGACTTGTGCACACGGGCACAGTTCAGAGAGCCTATAAATAGGCCAAGGGGTTCTTCATTTTAAAAGGTTGGATTTTGGAGGAGGCGAAGCCCTACTGAATTGGAGACTCAGATCTAAAAAAGATCAGAACTTTAAGACTTTGAAGACTTGCTCATCCAGATCTGGTGCTCGGCGATCATCAACGTCAAATAAGGCAGGTGTTCGAGAGAAACCGGATCTCAGATCTCAGATCTACGTAGGTACACTCCGGATCAAAGCTTGGTTCTTTGATCCCGAGATTCGAGCGGTTGTTTCCTTGGTAAAACAATCCCTCCCGGCTATTATTTTCTTGGTGAAATAGTACCCGTTATACTGCGTAGATCCGACTGGATCTAGATCTCGCGGTGGTCCACGGATAAACCCCGGCATAGGCAAACAACCCACGCAAGCGAGTGACCGCAAAAAAGGAGCTCGCGATTTGTTCGACAAACAAGGAAACAAAGTTGTAATTTTTCATTTCTTTTTATTTGATTTTCGTTGTAACCGGATCTTATAAAAAGATCGGATCTTTGTAATCGATAAACTGTTACAAGAGTGTACAATGGAATCAATGATGAAAGCTATAATTTTTCCCGCGAACAATCTGGCGACCACAGTGGGAGCCACCGATCTCGCTGCCGAGATCGGAGCATCGCAGCCGCGGATCTCAATCCCGGTCGTGGAGGAGGTCGAATACGAGTTCGATCAGCAAAAGTTCGAGGCGTACCTGTCGTCCTCGTCCGGATCCACCTCCCCTCGCAAGTCTAAGTCTCCAAAGTTCTGCTCCAGGAGAAAAGTTCGTTGGTACGAAGAAGTTGAAGCTACCAACGAAGATCTCGCCCCGCTGGATGCCAAAGCTGCATCGGGTGAGATCTCTCAAACTTCCAACCAGGTCAGATCTGCTCTGGCCAAATCTTCCGTTGCCGAGGGTGTGGTGACTCTCTCAAAGAGAGCCCGCCAAAGGCAACGTCAACGCCTTGCGAAACAATTCGCAAAGGCAATGGAGTCTGTTGACGGAGTCCGCTACAAGGCGGAGCTGAAAAACAGAAGAGGCAAACAGCCTCAACAACAGATGAACGACGGCTCTTCCAAGCCACTAACAACGGAATGGGTCCGTGTCAAACGGAACCGTTCAACGCTGGAGGAGCGCATTCGCAAGCGTCGCGCACTATCAGCGCAGGCACGGGCTCAAGCTGATGAAGCTCGTAGAAAGCTTCAGAAGGAGGTGACAAAGAAGCCGCCACCAACCCGCAAAGTGTGGAGGCCGAAATCCGAAGTGGAGATTCAGGCCAAAGAGCAACCTTTGCAACCTTCGAAGCAGATTCAACCTCCGGCGAACCAAACGAAGTCGCCGACAATTCCCATGGCTATTCCGGGAAGTCACACAGAATCATCCCGGAGAAAGAAGTCAATTTTGGAGTGCCTCGGCCCATTCCCCAATGAACGATACAAAACTCCAATTCAAGAGCATTTGGGCCCGATGAAGAAACCCCGAACGACTCAACATGCTGGGGGTTGCCATCATTTTCAGCATGACAAGGAGTTCAAGGCTGCTGCGCATGCCAACTTGCACATCGAAGTTCAGGAGTACGCTGAGAACTCACGTCCACGAAGGCGTGTTTCGAGGCGCGTAACTTTTAAAAGCCCGAAGAAGGCAATTCGCTCCCAGAAGGAAACATTGTCGTCCGATGACGATGACGTTATACCTGGGAAATCGTGCCAACGCGCGATAGGTTGCTCCGACTTTCATACGGACGAGCTGTACTATCGTGCTGGGGGTACGAGCATAGCCAGAAAGAGAAGTCCTCGTAGACTTGAAACTCAATGCCCCTGTTCCAAACTTATTCGGGTAGTATTGTCTGAATGCAGATGCAACAATACAGTCCCTGAAAGAGTTTCGGTGTTCGAAAGGCTCAGCACTGAAACGCCAAAGCCAAGGCCTAGGCGTTTCCGACGAAGGAGAGCGGTGGTTGAAGATGGAGAATTTCCAAGGGTCACCGCTAACATGACCAGCAAAAGGACATCGACGCGGGATGATCTCGAGTCGATTCTAAAAGCATCCCGGCGTCTAACCCGTTTGCAGTCCGGAGCCATCGCACGAGGAACTTATGGTAGAGTTCGGATAAGACCACCTTCAGAAGATGAGGAATTGGATGCTTGCTCTGCGGTTGCGTCTGACAACACCGTATCCAGCGAAGGAGAACCCCGCGAGTCATTCATGATAAGCGCGGAACAAGTGGCCAAGATGCTCGAAGATGCTATGGCCAAACAACAGGAGAGCTTTAGGCTCGAGATGCAGATGACCATGCAGACTATGAAAGAGATGCATGACCAACAAATACAGGCACTGACGAACCTGCAAGGAGAACCAAGCCACCGTAATCAGGTTGTTCAGGAAGTTGAGCATACGGATGCGGATGAAGCTCGCAACGCCAATAACCCTCCCGTTAATGCAAGGGGTGGCAATGAGGATGCTAGTCAGTACACCACGCTTCCACCTCAGAATCGTGCTGACGAAAACTCGGGTGGAAGTCTGAAAATCAAAAATCTCGAGAGCAAGATCAATACATTGATTTCTGCTCAAGAGGTGAAGAAAACGGGCATTCCTTGTCCATACCCAAGAGAGTGGGAATCAATCCCCTATCCGGCGAAGTTTAGTCTAATCAACTTTACGCCGTTCGATGGGAAGGGTTCCCCCACTCAGCATTTGATTTACTTCAAATCGTACCTGGGTGTTATCTCCGGCAATGAGCCTCTGATGGTGCGGTCATTCGTTGGCACTCTTCGCGGAGCCGTCTTCGATTGGTATCGCCGCCTCAAGCCAGGAAGCGTGAATAGCTGGGACGACATGGAGATAAAATTCCTCGCTAACTTCTTCGATGACGACACCGAGATATCCATCAGAACGTTGCTCGACGAGAAGTAAAAAGACGGGAAACCGGTCGAAACCTTCGTCAAGAGATTTCGGAACAAAGCGTTGAATTGCCGGGACCCGATCACCGAGGAGTTCATCCTCCAGACTTGCCACAATAACCTCGCATTAGACGTGTTGGAAGCAATGGGGACAGCACCGTCCAATACTTGGAAAGACTTGAAGGTCCGAGGGGAACAAGCCGAACGCTTCCTCCGAAGGAAGAAGGCCGAGAGGAGTCAATCGACGACTAATCCTCCGAACTCGAACTTCGCCTCCCGTAATAAGGGCAAGACACCTGTAGCGGCTGTCGATGCTAATCAAACATCGCAACAGCAGTCCCGGAGGCAGCAAAAGACTTCGGATCAGAGGCCTCAAAAAGAGTACTCCTTCAAGGACGAAGATGTTCCAGCCATCTTCAAATCCCTCCTTGACAATAACAAGATCAAGCTCCCACCGATCACGAATTAGGAGGAAGCTGACGATATTGCGGATCTGAAATACTGCGCATACCACAGGAGGATCCTTCACCCAACCAAGGCGTGCTTTACACTCAAGAATAGCATCCAGACCTTGGTTGAAGCCGGTGTCATAATGCTAGAGTGAGCCAGTTGAAAACGGCATAACTCCGACCGGTATAAGAGTATAAACTGCTTCCTAAACTCCGATCGGTATAAGAGTATAAACTGCTTCCTAAACTCCGACCGGTATAAGAGTATAAACTGCTTCCTGCAACTCCAAAGAGTATACGAGTATAAACTGTTTCTCAATCCTCCGACCGGTATAAGAGGTTAAACTGCTCCCTGATACTCCAATAGGTATATGAGTCTAAACTATTTCCTTTCTTCCACGGGGAGTTCCTGGAGAGTGTCATGCGTGGTGTTCTTAAGGATAACCCGATCGTGCATCTAATTCAATGATACACCCAGTTTTGCAAAGAAAGCTGGGGTGGATAATTCATGTAACGGGAAGTTCCCGGAAGAATGTTAAATGTAATATTCTTAGGGATAACCCGGTCATGATGAATAAAGTGATAAACACTAAACTCCTAATTTCCGAACACTCTTTTGCTGAGATGAAATCCGATCACTTCATTGGATTAATTTTCCCTCACAAAACTCTCATTGGTGTTTGACGACTCATAGTCTCCACCACAGAATCCCCCACCGATCACACTAATTGACGACGGGACCACCAAAATTCTTTCCTGTTTAATCCATTCAAACTTCCGCTATGTTCGTGCACTCAACACTTTCATTGTTAGAGTCCGGATATAATGCTTAGAATTCTGATCTATCAATCATTGACGAATTGTCAAAGCCCCCTTTTTGTTAAGTCTTTATCACTTAACATCAGGAACCCCCTTTGAGTGATTTGTATGAATCAACATTCCTACAGTGATTTGTACTCTCACTCTCACTTTCCACTTGGTCAAACCTTCCTATAGTTAGGACCAAAACCAAAATCCCCTCTCGATTCCTTCAATGAACGAGAGGCCCACAAATTGAGCGATCAAACATTCCTACAGTTAGGATCGTCTTAAACCCCCCACTTGGTCAAACCTTCCTACAGTTAGGACCAAAACCAAAATCCCCTCTCGATTCCTTTAATGAACGAGAGGTCCACTTTCAAATTGAGTGATCAAACCTTCCTACAGTTAGGATCACCTCAAACTCCCGCTTGGTCAAACCTTCCTACAGTCAGGACCAAAACCACAATTCACTCTCGATAAACGAGGAATTCATCTTTAGTTCGGTAATCAAACCTTCTGACAGTTAGGGTTATCCGAATCTTTTCGATTCTCGGAGTGGAAATCCCACTCTTAGTTTCACCTTTCCGGATTCTGGGGGTGGAGATCCCATCTCAAGTCTCCTTTCCTTATTCGGAGAATAGAATATAAAATTCTTCCTTCCCACACCAATTATCTTCCACTAATTTAGGATTCATCCTAGGAAGTTTATCCCGAATCCTAAGCAGGGATAAGTCTGCGCCTAACACACGCTGCCGGTTTAGTCTTTCACTGATTGAAAAAGACACCAGAGTTCGATTCTGGGGTATTTTATCCCAAAACCTAAGTAAGGATAAGTCTGCGCCTAACACGCACTGCCGGTTAGTTCTTGACCGTTAAAAAGAACACCCTTCCGCATATTCAACATTGTGGCAGGTTGTTATTAATAACACCGAAATCCATGCCTTACACGCATGGGGAATTTCATCCTGAATCCTAAGAAAGGATATGCCGACGCTTAACACGCGTCGCCGGTTTTAGTCTTTCGCCGATTGAAAAAGACATCAGGGTCTAAACTTGGGGAATCTTATCCCGAAGCCTAAGAAGGGATAAGCCAACGTCTAATACACGTTGCTGGGTAACCGATTCCCATAATAATGGCAAAGTCTACATATTCGAAGTTGTAGTACAAAGTCTAAGGGAGTTCATTCCTTTAGCACAACGTCACATGCGGAACGGATTTAAACAATTCGCATGTAAGCCCGATTCAAACGGTAATCGGTAAGAGCACGTCAAAT
>BQKN01063543.1:247594-261038 GCA_022839385.1 Asparagus kiusianus
TCAAACGGTAATCGGTAAGAGCACGTCAAATCCGTTGAAGGCTGAGGATTTGCCAAAAATCCTAAGTCAACGTCTCATACACGTTGCTGTTTAGTCTTTTCACAGGAGAAAGACGAAGTCTACGTATTCAATATCGTAGCACTAAAAGGGTTAACTCTTTTAGCTTAACGTCACATGCGGAACGGACTTAAACAATCCGTATGCTAGCCCGACTCAAACGGTAGTCGGTAAAGGCTTATCAAATCCGTTGATGGCTGAGAATTTGCCAAAAATTCTATAAGTACGAGTCATTGACGCATCAATCCTATGGATTGGTCTCGTGACTCAAGTATCCGCCACGCTCCAATACCTTAAGAGCTTAAACTGTGTATACTCGAGCAGACGTACGAGTATAAACTGTGTCAAACGCCGAACAGCGCATCACAATGGAGCCTGGACGCCGGACAAAGCGTCGCAATGAAGCCTGGACGCCAAACAACGCGTCGTAATGAAGCTCAAACGCCAGACAACGCGTTGTAAATGAAGATTCAACGCCGTCAATCGATGATCAGTTCTATGTTGAAGCAACCAACTCGAGCTAAAAATCAAGAAATCAAGAATCGACTTCAAGTTCAAAATTCCGACAACGGTCAGACAATAAATGCAGCACCGGAACCCTTACAGATGTTCGACAAAGCACCGGACAACCTGAAGGATTGAAGGAATGCAGAACAAAAAGTCATTCCAAGGTCCCGTTACACCGACTGAAGGTTGGGACAATCACATCCAAAGTATTCCAGACTCTTCTATAAAAGAACGAGACTGAAATACTTTGGAGGGGGTATCTGTAGGCGTATAAAATTGCCTATAGGTCCCTTCGCGCAGCTCGATGACGCCGATTCTACAAATGGACCATCGGGCGACATATCCAAGCACGACCGTTAGCCTGCAAACACCGAAGCCAAACGATACGCGACGAAGCGAACTAACGAGGCTACGAAGCTAACGAACTGCACGTGAACAACGGAATGCATCCATTCGCATGCGGAATCAAGTCAACGGTTTGGGGAGTCAACGAGTCATCCAATCAAGAGAGGATTCGAACTCAAACACCAAGACGGATTTACTGCCAAATCAGGAACCCGACTTACTACCAAATCTGGAATCAAGTCAACAAGTCGTTTCCAGATCAATCAACCACACAACCGAATCACGGACATAACCGGAACCGGAAACAACAGAAAACGACGAAACGGACAACACCCGGAGTGGCTCGGCCTAAACCGAGCCATCTCAAGGTGGCTCGGCCCAAGCCGAGCCACCCTGAGGTGCATCGGAGCACGGACCACCCCAGGGGTGCGGCGGCAGCCGAGCCACCCCCTGGGGTGGCCGAGCCACCTCATGGTGGCTCGGCATGAGCCGAGCCACCTTGAGGTGGCCGGCGGTTCGGGTGGCTTCTGACTTGTGCACACGGGCACAGTTCAGAGAGCCTATAAATAGGCCAAGGGGTTCTTCATTTCAAAAGGTTGGATTTTAGAGGAGGTGAAGCCCTGCTGAATTGGAGACTCAGATCTAAAAAAGATCAGAACTTTAAGACTTTGAAGACTTGCTCATCCAGATCTGGTGCTCGGCGATCATCAACGTCAAATAAGGCAGGTGTTCGAGAGAAACCGGATCTTAGATCTCAGATCTACGTAGGTACACTCCGGATCAAAGCTTGGTTCTTTGATCCCGAGATTCGAGCGGTTGTTTCCTTGGTGAAACAATCCCTCCCGGCTATTATTTTCTTGGTAAAATAGTACCCGTTATACTGCGTAGATCCGACCGGATCTAGATCTCGCGGTGGTCCACGGATAAACCCCGGCGCAGGCAAACAACCCACGCAAGCGAGTGACCGCAAAACAGGAGCTCGCGATTTGTTCGACAAACAAGGAAACAAAGTTGTAATTTTTCATTTCTTTTTATTTGATTTTCGTTGTAACCGGATCTTATAAAAAGACCGGATCTTTGTAATCGATAAACTGTTACAAGAGTGTACAATGGAATCAATGATGAAAGCTACAATTTTTCCCACGAACAAGTACATGCATTACTCTGGTAACAAAAATCAAAGTGACAATTTTTTACAGGGAGAAGGGAAATGCTGCTTGATCACTTGTTTCGAGAGTCCTGTTTCTACGCCATGTTGTTTTCCGATAGTAAAATGCTCATCAAAGTCTGAAGAACTTTTCAAAATTGTTTGGTGGTAAGAAACCTTATATCTTATTAAGTAAAATGTCCAGCAAATTGGTCACCAACCTATAAAGTTTAGACTTGTGCTTGCTAAACCTGTAATATATTACTTTGCTTATACTTATTTCTTGCACGGAGCTTTTGCGCCATAGCTGGAGACATTATCCTTGGAAAATGTCATAGAAGATGATGACAATGAATCCAGTGCAGTTTGAAGTTAAATCAATTCCCCAAAGAGGTAGATTCGATGAATTAGATGGGAAGAAAGAAAAGAAATGTACAATTTAGATCTTTCATTTCTCTGAAGATTTCATCAACAACTATAACAATTTCTCAGCATTTGGTCATCTATATTTTTCTAGCTGTGGGAGGTATTTCAATACACCCTACTGATCAGATATTATTTGCATAACCATGGTAAGTAATGCTTTAAGATTGGATGACACTTTGTTAATAGAATATCTTCAGCCACTTAGATTAATATTGTGGTTTTTCTATTCTCTCTTATCTCTGATGCTTTACTTCCTGCAGAGATATTTTAATTTGAGTTCTACTTTACCTTCACAAATATTCATATTATGGTAGTGGACATACAACTTTATTGTAACACCTCCAGACCTTCTCTCCCTCTCATCACATGAATGTGTTAATGATTTTTTAAAGGTTGTTTTAACAAATTTGTTACAAATAGCATTATAGGTTTCATGCAGTGAACGAATTTCCCAGCTTGCACCTTCAAGTATTATATGTGGAGAAGTACAAGGGATAACATAAAAAGATTTATTGCAAAGACTTAAAGCAATAATTTCACAGTATTCAACCTTTTTAGGTATTCATGGATTGCCTTTTTCGAGGGTTACTAAATGTTAATAACTAATCTACAGTTTGCAAGGCTAAACCTTAAAGATCTTGTTGGCTCAGAAAGGTTAGGCATGATATCTGATTAGTGGATTCATTGTTCTCTTGTGAATAATAACATGAGACTGTATACTTCACCATGCATTCATTTAAAACAGGCAGAAAACTTCTGGTGTTGAAGGGGAATGCTTGAAGGAAGTTGTGAGCATTAACTAGTCCTTATTAGCTCTTGGGTATGTGATGTTTTCTATATACTTAATATTTTTGCTAGAGAAAAGTAAAGTGCATTGTAAGCATACTTTTTTCCTTTGTTGATAAAAAAATTCATCAGATGATTGGTTACATCTTTTCATTTGCAGTAATGTGATAACGGTTCTTCCTGATGTGGCACATGGGAAGCAAAGACATGTGCCTTACCGAGACTCTAGGCTGACATTTCTTCTTCAAGTCAGGATCTAGTTTGATTTATTTGATTTTTTATTAGTCATTTTTATTAGTTCGAATTATTCATAATCTAAGCTTCACAGGACTCTCTTGGGGGAAATTCAAAAACTATGATCATAGCAAATGTTAGTCCTTCCATTTGGTAAGTGATGTATCCCTTCCTTCCGTACATTGTTTTCTTCTTGAAGCATGGTATTGTATCAGTGAAGGGTTATTCAATTATTAATGGAGCCGCTTACCATTCCATACAGCTCCGCAAATGAAACATTAGGTACTCTGAAATTTGCTCAGTGTGCAAGGTTTGTTCAAAACAATTTAAGTGCTATAATATCTACCAAATACTCGGGTTACACTACAGCTAAATTTCAGACTAATCATTTTAAAGGTTCTTTAGCTAAATCAAGTATTCTCAGTTTTTGTGTTATCCAGGTCCTTTTGCTAATTTTTATTGTTTCATATGTTAGTATTTCAAGCTAGTTGTTATCTCATTGCACAACACAAGTTTGAATATCATTTTAAACTATGTTTTTCTCTGAAATGGCCGTATGCTTTTACAAGCTTTGGTGTCATCTGAAGCAAATGAAGGTCTTGAGGTATGTAGACTTTCGTTGGTTGATACTATATTATTTGGTATGTTAGTTAGGCATCAGTGTTTTTAATTAAAGACCAGAATGTTCCCATTAGGTTTGTGGAACAATTTAGTTTGAACAAGCTGTTTTAACTAGCTCTGGGGACTCTATAGTTAGATTTTCTATTACCATCCATTCAATATGTTCTTTCTTTATTCATACATAGACCAGATGCAATATAATATTAGGAGTATACATAGAGAATCAATGATTGGACACTGAAAGATCAGTATTAAGCTTCAAATTCTCACCTTTATATTAGTAATATGGGATATTAAATTAGAACAAAGTGAATGGATGGTAAAAGAAAACTTGTGATGCTTGGCTAGCAAGTATAAAGTGGTCATTCGTCTTTAGCAAGTATAAAGTGAATGGAGTATGCATGTGCAAGACTAGGTAATTATTTTTTATAAAATCTCTTATATACTTTTATATGACTACTTGCACTTGAGAAAATGAGATTTTTACTTAATAGGATAATAATTTCTTAATTGATATTTCTTAATTATGTGATTTTTTTTAAAATTTTTAGGCTATCCATGCAAGATTTGGAGGGGGTAGCTCGAGTCTTCTTTTGACGATGATTAGAGATGAAAGAATGTGTCTTCCCCAAACTTTTATTTTAATTTGTTTTAGATAGTTGCATATATTTTTCTTTGGAACAATTAGGATATTAACTCTTGTTATTAGTATTGAATATTTAAGGATGGTGGAATTTAATTTATTGATGTTATTAATGAATAAAATTTTTATTTTCCCTCTTATTCATTATTGCGTATTTTTAATATATTTTTGTTGTGAATATTAGTGTCAGGTTGAGAATAATATGATAGTTTCCTATGAATGAAAAAATTATTATTAATGTATATTAGAAATTTGTAGTCTATAATGACGGTTTTATAAACCGTATTTTGTTCATCAACGAAGGGAAAGCACCGTCATTGATGGGTTACTAATTACCCGTTATGAGGATTTTTACGACGATATCCAACCGTTATTAATTAGTCTTCAACGATGAAAAAATATCCCCGTAGCTAATGGTAACGACGGGAAAATATCCTTGTAACTAATGATAACAACGGGAAAATATCCCGTCACTGATGGTAACGACGGGAAAATATCCCCGTCACCGATGGTAACGACGGTGACAATTACCATCGTAAATATTAACGATGGTAATATGTTCTATCGTTACGGACTCTATAACAACGGGTAGTACATCCCTTCGTGACCCTTTAGCGAAGAGGGCTTCAACGACAGGTGACGAAGGGATTTCCCCCGTCGTTAGCCTACAATAACGAAGGTTTTCAGTTCTTTAACGAAGGGAAATCCCTTCGTTAAAGACATAATTTCTCATAGTGTAAGGCGAGAAACTCCCTTTCGATCATTGGATATCGAGATTCGGTGTCCACAAGGGTCCGGCTCAAATAATATACTGCCTGTTCATGACCGTTATCGTCATCTTGTGCAAGTAATGCACTTAACGAGTGGCTCGTTATCTTGACATAAATCAAGAACGGTTTGCCCAATTTTGGTGCAACGAGTATGGGGGGTTTCGAGAGATATTATTTGATATCTTCTAATGCTTTTTGATAAGTATCATCCCATACGAATGATACGCCCTTCTTTGTGAGCCTGGAGAATGATTGATATTTCCCCGAAAGGTTCAAGATAAACCGACGGATATAAGCCAATCGTCCTTGTAATCCTCTAAGTTCCTTAAGGTTTCTCAGGGGTTACAACTCATTAATTGCCTTCACTTTATCAGGGTCAATGTGAATGCCCTTAGTGGTGACGACGAATCCAAGGAATTTACCGCTGGACATTCCGAGAAAAAATTTGGTAGGATTCATTTTTAATTGATGAGTCCGCATCAGGTCAAACATCGTCTTCAAGTCTTTGATGTGGTCATTCTTGTAACGAATTTTCACGAATAGATCATCCACGTAGCATTCGACAGTCTTCCGGAGATGCTCTTGAAAAATCTTTGACATAGCTCTCTGATATGTGGCACCAACGTTCTTTAAGCCGAAGGGCATAACCGTGTAGCAAAAAACACCGAAGGGTGTTCTAAACGTGGTATGCTTTTCATCATCTAGATGCATCTTTATCTGATTATAACCAAAAAATCCGTCCATGAAGGATATTCTCTTGAATCCATACGTATTGTCGATGATAACATCTGTGATAGGAAGAGGGAAATCGTCATTCGGACAGGCAGTGTTAAGGTCTCTAAAGTCGATACAAATCCTAATTTTCCTGTTCTTCTTAAGGACCGGGATAATATTGGCAAGCCATTCAGGATGTTGTTCCTCCCTGACGGAACCCGAGTCGATAAGCTTTTTAACTTCAGACTCGATTGCCTCTATAATTTGTAGACGAAACTGTCTTTGTTGTTATTTGAAAGGTTTGACATCTAGTTGAATATTGAGATGATGCATTGCCACCTTTGGATCGAGCCCTGGCATATCCTCATAGTTCTAAGCAAATACATCGATGTACTCCATAATGAGGGCAATTAACTCCTCTTTTTCATTTGGTGGGAGATTGTCGCTAACGAATATCGGCTTCGGATTATTTTCGTCACTCATAATCACCTGGATCACTTGGTCCTTGGTAGGAGGTTCCCTTTATTCAAACCTATCACCGTACTGGATATTCAAGTGATGAACCCAAGGATCTTTCCAAGTTGGCATTTGGTTGTCTTCCTCTATTGTGGCGGGGTTGACTTTAGCCATGTTTAACATTAGCCTTTTGAACATTTCTCGAAGACTAGCGTTGGAGTCCCAAGTTGAAGAGTAGGAAGAATATCCGTATTTACCTTCATTAGCAATTTGATCAATGACCTACCAGCAACACTCATCGTCGGACGAGGAGACATAGCCTAAACCTCTTCGGTGGCTATAATAGTTATCGGGCTTTCCTTTTGGTACGTAGGTCATATGAGGTGGAACTCGCAGACCTCAACCAAAACAAAGACCTTTCCCGAGTGCGAAGTCGTATCCGTATCTCTCCATGAGATTACGCGCTCTTGTGTCATATCTGAATAGATAAGGGGCAGGTTTATCATCATCGTCATCTTCTTCCACGAAGTGGTTTGGTATCGAAAATTCATTCCTTTTACCGTAAACGACTTCCTTCTCACCCCCTGCCTTTGCAGGAATGATAAGCATTATTCCAAACGAATCCTGAACATGTTTTTTTATCATGCAAGATGATTGAGCGGTACATATAAGTTAGAGTCATCATATAACTCTTTCATAATGTTATGAAGACACAATGAGTACTCTAAATTATCATTTATTGCTACTTCTTCCGCAAGTTGTCAATTACAACTACTATCCAATGACTCTCTATCGTCAAGATTGATTACAATGGGTATAATATTATTAAGTACAAAACCACCATCGTAATCAAACCCAGCTTCGTTATCAGCTTCTTTTCCACTGTCCGTACCTTAGGCCGATGGTTCAGTATCGGATTCAGCACCGTAAAGAAGGGAGTCAGTAAAATAATTTTTCAACCCCTTAAATGGTTGCTTATTCGCGGCCATCGTCTTGACTTCATTATTGGTGTCCACATATTTGAGATATTAATGAAGGGTAGAAGGGATTATAACATTACCGTGTATTCAGGGTCGACCTAATAGTAAGTTATAAGAAGTCTCTACGTCAATCACGTAACACGTGACTTCCGACTTCAAATCTCCAATCTGACATTTCACTCAGATTTTACCCAATGGTCTGGATCCACTAGTATTGAATCCATAGATTGTAGTGCTTGTGGAGGCTAATTTACTGGCCATTATTCCGAGACTATATATCAATCGGAGTGGCATGATGCTGACAGCGAAACCCGGATCGACTTGGATCCAGTTGATAACGCTGGAGCCAATATGTCCGGTGAATATAGGGGCCGATCATGTTTTGAATTCTTCGTTTGCATGTCCTCTTTGGTGAAAGAGATGTAGGGAAAGTGATGGGTCGTGAGGTTATAATGTTGGACTGACGGCTCTGGTTCTTCAGGAGATGGCTTGATCTGAGTCAAGAAAACGTCAGAATTTGCCAAGGCTTCTTGCAAAGCTTCCCTCGTATTTTTTGATAGACGTAATAGCTCATATAGAATAATTCTAGCCGGTATATTAGCTAACTGCATCAAAATATCGAAGTGGGGTGGAGCACTTGAATTTCCCGGTTTGTCTTTCCTAATCGGTTGATTGATGGAGACTGCTTCAGGTTCCGACCCTCTTGGTATAAAGGCTCTTTCTCCTTTAGCTTTTGCTGAATCTTTTCAACATGTGCCAAGGGAGTTATGACTACTCCTATTTTTGCTAATGTCTTGGAGAGAATGGTTTTGGTTACCCCCTGCTTAGCTAATTGCTCGGAAGCATCCAGGTATTTAAAATGATATTTATTTCCACTCCGGGTTGCAAAGACCGGTTCTCCGTTGGTCACAAAGACTTCTTGTTCATCTTTAGAGAGCGGGAAAGCATGGATTCTTTCATCATCTTCTCCTAGAATGGCAGAAGCTTTGCAACATGATTTTCTCTTGCCTTTTGATTTACTCTTGGATGACGATCTGACCTACTGTTCGTCTTCAATCAAATCGGGATGAACCCAGAGTATCTCACCATTTTGGACTGTGTGTGGAACAAGGCCTTTCTGACGTTGTTTGTGAGGAATGTCATTGACGGTCTTCACTGCCACGTTCATTATGGGTTCAGGCTAAAACCAATTCAAAGGAACAGATCCAAAGCTGATCGACACTGCATTCACTCTCACTTTCTTCTCCTTAGATTGCTTCATAGTAATGACCCCAACATCAATCAAAGCTTGGATTTTGTCATCGAAGAAATTTGTGAGAAACATGTCCTCTATGTTATCCCAACTGCTAATACTCTCCGGCTTGAGGCGGCGATACCAATCGAAGGCTGCTCCGTGAAGAGTACTGACGAATGACCGTACCATCAGAGGTTCATTCCCGGAGATTATTCCCAAGTGAGATTTAAAGTATATTAAGTGCTGAGTGGGGGAACCCTTTCCGTCAAATGGCGTGAAGTTGATTAAATTAAACTTTGCCGGATACATGATTGATTCCCACTCTTTTGGGTATGGGCACGGTATTCCGAACCTTTTTACTTCCTGAGCACTCATTAATGCATTGATTTTGCTCTCCAAATCCCTCATCTTCTTATCCTCGCTTGTATCTTTCTTCGAGCGATTTCGGGGAGAAGTAACGTGGTCCTCCTCCGTATTGTTATCATCCGAGGGACCATTTCCAGCAATGTTGTCAATGGGAGGGGTGTTCATGTTGGCATTCTCATCCTCTTCCCAACCACTATCAGCTTGGTTAGGAATATTGCGACGGCTAGACTCTCCCTGCTGATTCATCAATGCCGTAATTTGTTGGTTATGCATGTCTCTCATCTTCTGCATAGCCATCTCCATTTCAAATTTAAAATTCTCTTTTCTGCTTGGTTAAAGCATCCTCAAGAATTTTAAACATCTGCTCTGTGCTGATCATGAGTGACTCATAGGATTGCCCCGCGCTAGATGCCGTATTATCGGAAGCCATTGCAGAGCAGGAATCTGAGCAAGCATCTGATGTTTCACCATTTGAGGGTAGTCCCTTTTGCATTCTCTGATAATCCCTTCATCTACTGGTTCCCGATCGTAATCGAGTTATTCATTGGGATACTCCTGTAAACTAGTCAGGACTAAAGAGTCTTGTTGACTTCCCTCTACCAGTCATATTGACAGATACTTCTAGAAATTCATCATCTTGAGTGATTGATTTCTTTCAACGGAAATGCCTTGGTTTGGATTCGGACATTCCGATGGATATTCTTTCAAATACTGAAACTCTCTCTAGGGTAGTCTTAGGACAGCAGCATTCTGACAACATTACCTTAATGATCCTGGCACACGGACAACGAGAATCCATTTCTCGGGTACTTCTTTTCCAAGACTTGTTCGTACCCCTGGCTCGATAGTACAACTCATCGGTCTGATGACCGGAGCAGCCCATCGCATGTCGGCACGACTCCCCAGGTATAACGTCATCATCAGATGAATACACTTCCCTCTGGGGACTCAACGTTTTGTTAGCATCTTTAGGAGTCACACGTTCGTGGCTACATTTACGTGAGCGCAAGACCTCAACGGGCTCCTGGACTTCGACACACAATTCAATGCGGTTAGTTACAAGACTTTTCCCATCATGCGTTCTCCTCTACTGTTTAGGAGGACGACTATGGCCTCTAGCCTGAAAAACCGCTCGAGATCTGTCCAATGGACCTAAGCGCTCTTTGACTGGAGCCTTACCTCGATCATCGTGTGAAGGGCCAAGGCGATCTGTGATCTTTATCTTAAACTGGGACAAGTCCACACTGTCGTGGATCTCCACCGGAGGTGCGGAACTCGAAGGGGTTAACGAAATAGGTGCATAATGTCTTCTATCTTGACCCAGGCATGGGTCAGACTTGAGTGACCCGCAGGCTGGAGGGTCGGATCAGGGTGACCCGCGGGCTGGAGGGTCGATCTAGGTGATCCGTGGGTGGGCTAGAGGGTCAAATCTGAGTGACCCGCGGGCTGGAGGGTCGGATCTGGATGACCCGCGGGCTGGAGGGTCGGATCTGGATGACCCGCGGGCTGGAGGGTCAAATCTGAGTGTCCCACGGGCTAGAGGGTCAGATTTGAGTGTCCCACTGGCTGGAGGGTCAGATCTGGGTGACCCGTATGTCTCGACCTTTTTGGCCGTCGTCTTATACTTTGGCCTCCATACTTTGTGCAGTCTTTGTGGCTTATTTTTTACTTCTTCATTCTGTAATTTTTTAGCCTCTTGCACAAGAATTCTTGCATGTGCAAGCAATGCGCGACGTTTTTGTATCCGCTCTTAAAGAGTCGATCGGGTCCTTTTGATATGGACCCTTTCGTTCTTCGTGGGTTTGAAGGAGGAGGGGTTGTCCACTCGCTGTTGTGGCAGTTGATGCCTCCTGGACTTCAGATCCGCTTCATAGTGGATTCCATCAACTGGCTCCAAGGCTTTGGCCAGCTGGCATGCAAGGAGTTGTCGTCGTCTCTGACGCGCTCTCTTTGATAGAGTAGGCACGTAATCAGTAGTGAACACTTTGCTCAAGGGGTTCAGATCTGCGATTTCAGCCTCATCGGATGCCGGTGGGGCAATGCGAGCTACAAGTGCAGCAGTGGCAGGAATATCTTCTTCTTGGGCTTCTGAAGCTGAAGTCCAACAAGTCTTCTTAGAGTAGGCCTTCCTGCACCTGCGAGGAGAGACCGATCTAGAGGAGGAGGATAAGTATTCCTTATACTTCTGCTGATCGAACTCATATTCAACCTCTGTTTCAACCGGGATGAGGATCCGAGGTTGTGACACATCAGTCTTCACAGAAAGGCTGCCGGCTCCCACTGGGGTCGCCAGTTTATTTTCGTCGAAAGTCTCCTTCATTATCGATTTCATTATAACTTTAATCGTTTACAACGAATTCAAATAACAAAAATAAAAGCTACAACTCTCTTGAAAATAAACACAAGAATCGTTTATCGGCTCTTGCTTGCGTGGGTTCTTCACCGGTGCCAGGGTTTATCTGTGGACGACCGTGGATCGGATCCGTTTGTCGGAAAATTGATGGAGCTCCTACTTCACCAAGGAAGAATTTGCTTGAAGCTCTGAAATCAACCAAGCGAAATCAGTAGCTCTTCTTGAGAATAAGACTAAGCCTAATCTCAAGGAATGGACGTACGGGGCTTCGAATCCTTCGAAAGACTTCTCCTTTATGCTGAAGTTCGCCGGGATCTCGTTGGCCTTTGCTAAAATTTCGTGCTCCTTGACTCCTTAATCCAGCAGCACCTCGTCCTCTTGATAAAATTCCAGATCCGTAAATTGGAGGCCTTTGGCTTATATTTATAGGCCTTCAGATGCGGGTATTCGGATGAGAATGAACGATTTGGCCTTATCTTCAGTTAATAACAACCTAACCATATTTGTGGATAATATCAAATCAGTTGGGAACCCTGGGAACAGATAAATCCTGAGAAAATAGCACAAAACCGTTAAAAACGTGTTTTCAAGTCAGAATTGCGCGAAATGACTCCTGGTGAACCGCACAGCCGCGGTTCACTTTGAAGTGAACCGCGCGGCTGCGGTTCACATTGAAGTGAACCGCATGGCCACGGTTCACTACAATGTGAACCACATGGCCGAGGTTCACATGAAAGTGAACCGCACGGCCGCGGTTCACTTGCAAGCAAACCACGCGCGCGTGCGAGTTGTTCCTTTCTTTTTGCCTATCGGTGTTCTATTAACTTGTATAGTTCATTGAGATTGATTGACGAGTGCGCGCCGATTGACGCGCGCTTGTTGACCGACGCGTGCGAGCTGATTGACGCGTGCGTGTTGATCGACGGGCGCATGTTGACTGACGCGCGTGTATTGACCGACGCACACGGGCTGATTGACGCGCGCGAGCTGATTGACGCGTGTGTTGACCGACCCGCACGGGCTAATTGACGCGTGCGTGTTGAGCGACACGCATGTGTTGACCGACGCGCATGAGCTAATTGACGCGCGAGTGTTGACCGACGCGCGTTGTTGACGTGCGCGTGTTTATCGACGCGTACGAGCTAATTGATGCGCGCGTGTTGACTGATGCGTGCGAGTTAATTGACGTGCGCGTGTTGACCGTCGAGCATGTGTTGACCGACGCGCGCGAGCTGATTAACGCGCTCATGTCGACCGACGCACGCGAGCTAATTGGGTAAGCCTTCTTGACTTATCTACTCCTCGCTTCGGGTTGCATGCGAGCTCTCATAGGCAATTTTAGACGCCTACAAGCCCCTCTACTTTAATACAATAAAAACTTCCTAATAGAAAACAACACCTTGTAGCCTCAGACTTTTATAATGAAAAGATAATTCTAATAGTCTCGTACTTTGATCCAAATTACTCTTTTGTGCAAACTTTTATAATCATGAAGCAGTTCAAATCACTCTCTTGTGCAAACTTTCATAATCATGAAGCGCACTATCTCTAGTACTCCTGTGTAATGTAGGCTTGGGAATCATATAATTCTCTCCTCCTTCAAGATTACACTTTCCCTCAAGTGTAGATTGTAGGCATATAAAATTGCCTATAGGTCCCTTCGCACAGCTCGACACGAGGAATCAACAAATCAACGAACCATCGAGTGACGAGGCGACGAGGTCAACAAATTGCACGCGATCAACAGAATGCATTCGCGTGCGGAATCAATCCAACGGTTCGGGGAGTCAATGAGTCGTCCAACC
>BQKN01063543.1:276038-296245 GCA_022839385.1 Asparagus kiusianus
TGGGTCCAGTTGTGGTAGAGGTTTGTGGCTGTTCCGAGGTCTAGGACGTAGAAGGGATCGGCTTGGTCGGGGTTTGAGGAGATTATGGACTTGATCAGGTGGTTGATAGAGTCTTGAGAGTTGGTTTCAATGAGGATGACAGTTTTCCCCTCGACGCCTGGGGCAGCGGCAAGGAGGTCTAGGATGGATGAAGGCTGGCGGTCGTTCGTTGGTGCTAGCATTTTGGCAGAGAGAGAGAGAGAGAGAGAGAGAGAGAGAGAGAGAGAGAGAGAGAAATGGATGGATGGAACGCTTGGGGTGGGTTCATGAGCGATGGGGGGTTCTATACTTTATAGTTGAACCACGCACTTGTCTCCAAAGGGGAGATTAATTGTCTAGCTGATCTTAAGTCCGTGGGTGGAAATTGAAAACAATTCATTATTGGTTTAATCTATACATCTGTTAAATCAACCATATTTTTAAATTTACCCTAAAAAATCTTTACGTTCACCCAATTTTCAAGAAAACCATAGCCAAACCCGTAAGTTTAGACTTCAGTTCTCTCTACTCAAAAAAGAAAGGAATTCGTAACGAGTGCAAGTAGAGAAGCCCGGGGGAGCGTGGGAGTCCATGTTCCCAACTAAATTCCTCTCTCCTCACAAATCTCTCTCTCTCTCTCTCTCTCTCTCTCTCTCTACCCGCGCTACGTACTGTCTCCGCCATTAATAACGCAATAGTAGTAACTGTACTATTACTCTTAAATTATTACAAGTAATTTGGTTTTTCTTCACTGTAAAAAAAGTAGAGAAAAGAGCAATACTATGTCACAACTATTAATTTGTTTAATGACGGTTGTGATTTGCTTGAGTATAAATTAGAGAATGGGTACAAACTAATGGCTATATATAATTAATTAATGTATGATCTCTCCACTATATTTTTAATAATGAAAATCGAATCAAAATCATACCTCAAGAGAGAAAAGGGTGAGCTGATTCTCTTCAACTTTTCAAAATCGATGACTAATCAAGAGAGCATAACACTTCTCTCTCTTGTAGGGTAAATATTGTAGAAACGACGAAAACATTGGAGAATATCAGAAAATTTGATGCAGACAGGCATTTGGGTGTTTGCCGGTCGACCGCGAGTTTTGGCGCGGTCGACCGCAAACGTGCACGACTACAGGGTGTTTTTCGGTTTTCTGGCCGGTCGATCGCAACGTTACGCGTGGTCGTCTGCGGACCTTGTAATGCATTTTTTGGTTTACACCGTTTTGTCCGGTCGACCACGATGATTTCGGCGGTTGACCGCCAGTCGGGTTTGGGTTTGATTGCGGTTTCCTGTTCTGTTTGGGGTTGCTGTTAGATATAAATATCAACCACGTTTTAGGGTTTCTTGGTGAGCAGAATATTGGATATTTGGAGCGCAGAAAAGATGTATTTTCTTGAGCTATTGGTTAGGGTTTTGTTTGAGATATTAAGAGCTTTGTTGGTGAGATTAATTGGTGAGTTTGAGTGATTTGTAATCTCACTTTATACTCTTCTTCTCTATTAGTGTAAACCATATCCCCTTCTTGCCCCGTGGATGTAGGCAACTTGCCAAACCACGAAAAAATATTTGTTTGTGTTTGTGTCGTTATTTTACATTGTTTGGCTTTCTCTCTTGGCGTTTGTGTTTGGTTCCTCGAGGCACAACGATTGGTGGCTTCTGCTCACAACAAGTGGTATCAGAGCTTTGGCTACGATTGGGTTAGGTGGAGGAGTAGATCGCTTTGGAAGCTCGTCTAGGGCTTCAGTTAGTGATAAATGTGAGATTTTTACTATTGTGGATCTTGTCTACCGTCGTGTGGGGGTGAGATCTTTTGGAGGCTCTTGCTAGGGTTTCAGTTGGAGGTAAAAATCTCTCTTTTCAGTTTGGATCTATTTTTCGTTTGTTCCGTATTGGTTTGGTGGTTCTTTGAGAAAAATGGTCGAGAAAGAAGGAGTTGTAGAGGGTACTTCCGGCGTGACGACCATCCAAAATTTGAATATTCATTCTATGAAGATAGATGTGGAGAAGTTTAATGGCACAAATAATTTTGGTCTTTGGAGATGCGAAGTCTTGGATGCACTCAATGCGCAAAATTTAGAGGATACTTTGGAGTTGGATGGAAAATCGGACGACATTGAGGAAAAGGTTCAGAAGAAGATGAATCGAACGACGTGTGGTGTGATTAGATCTTGTTTAACTCGAGATTTAAAATATGATGTGATCAATGAGACTTCAGCAAAGAAGATTTGAGAGGTCATTGAGAGCAAGTATTTGACCAAGAGTGTGGAAAATCGCTTGTATTTGAAGAGGAGGCTTTACCGCTTCCAATTGAAGAAAGGAACCTCCATTGGTGATCACATGAATCACTACATGAAGCTTCTTGTGGATTTGGCTAATGTAGATGTTATGGTTGAAGATGAGGACATGACGTTATTGTTATTGAGTTCCTTACCTGACGAGGAATATGAGACATTCGTCCTTACTCTGATTAATGGGAAAGAATCTCTTTCGTATAGTGAGGTCACCGTTATACTTATGAATTATCAGCTTCGGAAGAAGGATAATGAGACTTCAATTGAACCGGTAGACGGGGGTGTTAGTCGCAAGAGCAAAGAGTCCAAACCGAAATAGAAGATCATAGTCTAGAGGGGCACATCCTAGAGTCTGTAGGTATCAGTGTGCCTTTTGTAAAGAGAATGAACATTGGAAAGCCAAATACCCAAAGTTGGTTGATCGAGCTGGGAAGAATAAGGAGAAAACTATTCAAGCTTTAGAGGTGAATGTTGCCAAGGCTAGTGACGATAATTCAGATTCGGATTCTTTGGGCTATTCGTGTTCTACACTACTGTCAGCTTGTGTTGCCAACTCTACAGAGTGGATGTTGGATTCGGGTGTTTCTTACCACATTTATCCTAGGAGAGATTGGTTCTCCAGCTTTCAAGAGTTGAAAAGAGGGGATGTCGTGCTTAAGAGTAATAAACATGAATGACCTATTGGTGGTATCGGTACCGTTCATATTAGAATATATGATGGAGTGATTCGGGAGGAAGTAAGGTTTGTTCCTGAGTTAAAGAAGAATATTATTTTACTTGGAGTATTGGAGGCAGCAGGCTATAGAGTGACCTTAGAGGATGTATTTCTGAAGATTATATTTGGGTCCATGATTATGATGAAAGGCGCCAGGAGGAAGAATTTGTATAATTTGATTGGGAGCACGGTGATTGGTAGAGAGCTGACGATTTCTTTGGATTTGGCTAGATTGTGGCATTTGTTGAGGCTGAGTTATTCGATTATAGGTGCCGTGCATGGATTTTTGAGGAGTTGTTTGACCTGCAATTTGAAGTTCTGTGAGCACATTGGTATGAGAAATGGGTGGATGATGATGATACTCCACATTAGGTGAAGATTACTCCACATACTCCAGATCATACTGCATCGTTTGGGATTCTAGCTAAAGTGACACAATTTAGGGATCATGTTGATTTGGATGCAGATGATGAGTTGGTTAATTCGAGTGTAGCTGGTGGACATAGTTTGGATTTGGATATGGCTGTTGGTTCACCTCTGGTGGAGGTGTTTGGTTCGTCTCACTTTGGGACCATTGGGAGTGCTATCAGTCGCAGATTCATTGGTGATGTTAGAGAAGGGTTGAGAACTCTTCTATTGGATTAAAGACCTTTAAAAGGCCATTGAGTGAACTACGTGAAGGCTAGATTCTTTAGGCAAGAGGATACGTATGCAGTCATTTATGATGCAGCCGGTTTGGTGAGTTGATACCGATATTTAGAGTTTGTTCGTATTCTCGTTTGGGTTCTCAACTTGTTGTGGATTGAGTCTGTTATCGTGAATTTATTGCACTTCGTACTGGACGCGACAAGTGGGATATTTGGTTTGGTTAGTGTCAGTTCAGTTTTGAAAAAACTTCGCCGAGGTGGAGAATTGTAGAAACAATGAAAACATTAGAGAAGGTCATGAAATTTGATGCAGACAGGTATTTGGGTGCTTGCCGGTCGACCGCGAGCTTTGGCGCGGTCGACCGTAAACGTGCACGACTATAGGGTGTTTTTTGGTTTTCTGGCTGGTTGACCGCGGTGTCAAGTGTGGTCGACCGCGGACACTATAATGCATTTTTTGGTTTCTGTTCTGTTCAGTCAACCGCAATGATTTCCCATAGTCGACCGCCAGTCGGGTTTGGGCTTGATTGCGGTTTCCTGTTCTGTTTGGGATTGCTATTTGATATAAATAGCAACCATGTTTTAGGGTTTCTTGGTGAGCAGAATAGGGGATATTTGGAGCACAGAAAAGAGGTATTTTCTTGAGTTATTAGTTAGGATTTTATTTGAGAGATTAAGAGCTTTGTCGATGAGATTAATTGGTAAGTTTTAATGATTTGTAATATCAGTTTGTACTCTTCTTCTCTATTTGTGTAAACCTCATCCCCTTTTTGCCCCGTGGACGTAGCCAACTTGCCGAGTCACGTAAAAATTTGTTGTTTGTGTTTGTGCCGATATTTTGTATTGTTTGGCTTTCTTTCTCGGCGTTTGTGTTTGATTCCTCGAAGCACAACAATTGGTGGCTTCCGCACACAACAGATATAGTTGTAAAAAAGAATAGTGTAGCTATCATTTTCCTTAACAAACCCGAAAAGGTAAGAGTTGATAGATCATCACTTTTATCGCAACCATTTTAATGATAATCAAAAGGTAGCCAAGTGCTTATTGGAATAAAGGTTTGTGGGTTAAATTTAAAAATACAATAGAAGCAGGGGTTCAAATGTAAAAAAACATTACACTAGTTTCTTTGCCAAATTAAGTCTATTTTATGCATTTGATATGTGCAACGCACCTGACGTAATTAATAATATGACAAAAGAAAAAAAAAAAGAGGAGAGCGCTTTCTCGCATGGAACTCGTGGGACGTAAAATAAGCTTTCCACCATCCGCTGTTTTTTTTTTGGGACATCACTTCCCATTTTCCCTATTTAACAAATTGGAAATTGTTCAAATAAGCTATAGGGATGGGCCAGCTGGATTGATTTTTGCTCCGAATTTTCAACCCTAATATTGGATCAAACACATCATTCATTTGAATTAAAAATCCTGGCCAGCATCTTATAAGTTCTTTATTTCTTCTAACCCAAGCTTAACTTGAATTCTAAACCCTCAATCTAAATTATCTAAACCTAGGCAGTGCTTCATCTTTCCTGGGTGTTAACTGTTAATCTAATAAATAACCATAGTCGACATCTATTACTGCATTATTCCTAAAATTACTCTGAACCCGTACGTAACGGATCCAAATTAATCAACATGCAATCCACGCGAAATCTTAGTCGGATATCATGCTGCCTGCTCGACGCCTCTTCTTCGCATACGTCACCACGTCATCGACAGATATATTGAGCCGGAAGCGATATCAACATGCCATCTTGACAGCAAAGCTCACATCACGACTTAAGTAATATACGAATCACCACTTGATTCCACACTTGATGTCCAGTTGTTGGGTTTAAAAAATAATTCGTTTTGAGCATTTTGCAAGGTGGAACTTAGATGTGGGTGACTTTGAAGAATAAACTCAAGTACCGATTGAGTTTACAATAAAACATCGCAAGTAATTCAATACCAAATTTTTTAAAGTGGGAAAAATAAGTATACAATCGGAGAAGTTAAGAGTAAAATTCTATCAGAATACCCCCATACATATAGAATGAAATGATCTATATCATTCACGTGTAGTTGGAAGGTTATTTTTTAGATCTTAGTTATTTCATTTATGGTGCAAACGACCTCACTGCTATTAGGGAGTTTGTAATAGTATTCCTATTCAATAAGTCACAATCTAGGACTTCATTTATCTGCTCTTTTTTTTTGTTGGGGGAGCAATTAAGTCCAATCTAGAGTTGACGGACTTCAAACAAATGGTAGGAATCAATTTTAATGCAAAAGCTATAGCTCCTAGGCATTAGCCCCAACTCCTATTTTAAACTCATTACTCTTTCTTATTATATCTGATATGGAACTACACTCACATATTAATAACCTCAATATTATTTATTTTAATATCGATTAATCTTATTCTTGTTGTGAAATATCTCTTATAATTATCAAAATTGTCCTTGAGATTAGGGAAATTAGAGCTATAAAACTTTTCTACTCAATTGTGTTTTTCTCCATATATCATTCAGCTTATTATATAGGCTTATGCCCATAAATACTTTGACTATATAAATAAGCTTAAAAGTTAATGGGGACAACTTAATCTTGTGTATGGACATCCATTAATGGGTTCATAACGCACCACCTTAGATGTCCATTATACAAGGAATATGCCTCGCTAAAACCTAACCATGAGAAAATCTAGCGGGAAAATATCCTAGTGAAGGGAAAACAATATGTAATGTATTAACTCCCCATGTTGAAAACATCATTAAGATCTTTCAACCGATGCATTCTGATCTTGTGTATCAGCTTCTCAAATGTTGAGTTAGTAATGCCTTATTGAATAAATCTGCAAGATTATCGCTTAAATGAATTTGTTGAACATCAATATGGACATTCTTTTGTAGATTATACATGAAATATGCTTTGCTCCTACTTTGGTGAATCCTCTTTTTAGCTATATTGTGCATGCAATATTATCTTCATACATCATAGTTGAAATTTCTTTCTAGAAGGACAAACCACATGTCTTGTGGATGTGTTGAGTCATTAACCTTTGGAAAACATATTATTGACTCACCTCTTGCACTTAAATCTGTATGATTTATAGAAGTAGCAGCTATAGCCTATTTTGTAGATTGATGTGATATAGCTGTTTCAACACATGTAAATTAATAGCTTGTTTGGGATCGAGTTCTATGTGTTAGCCCTTATGTTTTGATGATGTTTTACAACCACCATTATCGGTACTAATGGCTTATTGAGTGCAAATGTAGTGAATTCATATATCAAGCTTATTAGTGCCAAAAATGGAGGATTGGATGGAATCTGCGCTACAACGATGATATCCAAAGGAGAAGGAGGCATAGTGATGAAGCAATGTTATTTCAAGAACAACAAATTTATATAGAAGCTTCATCCATATCAAGCTATATCAAGACTAAAGAATTGTATTCTATGTGAGGATATTAGCTAGTTTTTATTTTCTCTTTAGTGTTAGAATATAGGCAAAGAGTTATCGATTTCACTTGAAGCTATTGGGATATCACACACACGTTTTTCATACTTATGTTTTTAAGCGTTTTTCATAAAATACTATTTTTTACAAGTATGAGGACCTATTTGCAAAATTCCTTTTCTAAACAATTTGTCTTTAGTTTTAAATACATTTTACAAAGTTTCACAATTTTTAGAAGTCAAATGAATATTTTACAAATTGTTTAAGTGTGTCAAAAAACAGTGTTTTAGGAATGTATCAGAATGCGGTCGACCGCACCGGTCGACCGCACCTATGTTCATTCTTATCTAGTCGACCGAGAACTCGATTTCTCCATCGGTCGACCGCATCGGTTGACCGATGAAGTCTCTGTTTGTTTTTCTTGTTTTCGACCTGGATCGCGGTCGACCGAAAATTTCGTCGGTCGACCGCTGAATATTTTCAACGGTAAATTTTGTACTTTGTCAGCGCCGCTCAGTACAGATTTCAGCGACGTTTTGTTTCCAGATTTTGGGGGATTAGGGGTATGGGTTTAAACAACTGTTTTTCCTATTTATACTCATCCTCTTCTTCTTCCTCAGCCTGTCCCAGCTTTTGCAAAAAACTAGTGATGTTGTTTTTCAGAGAGCTTAAATTTCAAAACCTGTTCTTTCTGAGTTTTGTGTGTTCACTTCCCAGCTTTAGTGTGCTCTTTCTCTTTGCCATAGGGACGTTGTAAAGAGAGAGTCTTACACCATTTTCTACTATCTTGAGAGTGTGATCTTGTGTATATCAAACTGTGTGGGAGTGTGATCTTGTGTAGATCAAACTATGTAGTGTGAGATCGTGAGTGGATCGCTGTGTAGACGAAATTCCGGCTTCCAAACCGGATTGTGTAGTGGATTTCTCCTCGAGAGTGGGGAGCAGGGACGTAGGTTAGCGGACCGAACCTCGTTAACATATCGCGCGTCACAAGATAACGATTCCTAACTCTATCTCCTCTATTTTGATTGCATTAGATTACTGTGGTTTGCTTGTCTTAATTTTATTGCATAATTTTAGCCTCTTGACCCTAATCACCCCCTATAGGGTCCAACAATTGGTATCAGAGCTTGGTCTCTATATTAGTTTTTGGTTTAATCATCTTAGAGAAAAGATCGTATGGTGGCTTCAATGAATGTGCATATGCATGAGGGACAATCCACCACTAGACCATCACTTTTCACCGGTAGTAACTTTGCTTATTGGAAGGCTAGGATGAGAATTTACCTTCGTTGCATTGACCTTGACATCCTAGAACTCAAAGAGAAAAAATGCGTAGAAAAGTCCAAAGTTGGGACTATGACTGATGGAGAGAGGCACCAAGCTAATCTCAACGCTAAGGCTATGAACGCCTTCATTTGTGGTCTTTCCCCAAATGAATACAATAGAGTTTCAACGTGTGCAACCGCATACGAAATATGGGTGAAATTGTATATCACACACGAAGGAACCCCCCAAGTTAAGGAATCCAAGATTAGTGGACTTATGCATGAATATGAGTTATTTCAAATGCTTCCAAATGAATCAATTGATGCTATGTTTTCTCGCTTCACTAACATTATCAATGAATTGCATAGTCTTGACAAGAAATTGACTATTCAAGAGACGAACTACAAGATTCTTCATTCATTGACTCCGATGTGGGAACCCAAGGTGACGGCATGTAAGACCCCGTTGATTTTGATAATTCATATATGTGAATATTAGTGAAACGCAATATTCAATATGTGAAAAATATCTTCATGGCATGGTTGTGCATGAAATTTAGCATTTTTGAGCTTATGAGAATGTATATATGCATTAGTTATGAGGTTGAGTTTACAAATTTGCAAATCATGAGCATCAGTGTCGAAGAACTCAGTTTTTAGCTCATGAGTCGACCCATGACTGTCATGAGTCGACTCATGATATCATCTCTCTTTGTCATAAGTCTCTGCTGAGTCGACTCATAATATTATGAGTCGACCCATGAGTCATGAGTCGACTCACGACTAAGCATGAGTCGACTCATCGAGGGTTTTCTGGTTTTTCTGGGTCGGGTTTGTTTGGGTTTTGGGTCGGGTTTTACTTTTCCTATATATGCTCCTCTACCCGAAAATACTTCATTTTCATCAGTTCTCCCTAGAAACCCTAGCCCCTCTCTCCTCTCTCAAACCCTAGGTTCGTTCTTGGTGATTTTTGGGACATTTCAAAGGATTTTCAGCAGCCTCTTGTGGATTGTAGAGAAGGGGATCGTTCTTCATCACATCTGAGGTGAGTAACATCTCACCCAATCTCTCTCATGCTTTTATGAATTTATAAATGTTTTTGCATGAGTTTTGTTGAGCCTAAGACATATTTTCAAGTATAAAAATGATGTTCTTATTTATGTAAATGCTAAATATCATGTGTTTCAGATTTCTAAATTCCCACCAACAAGTTTTTGATGAAAACCCAGATCTGGGAATTTATTTAAAGAAAGGAAAATATGAGTTTTATTTTGATTAAATGCTCTCTTTCATGTTTAGGGGTTAAATGTTAGATTTAACATGCAAGTATTCGTTTCTTATGCTAGATATGAATTTATTTCACTGTCTCATAGTTTAGAATTGATAGTTATGGAGGTGTAAATCCGTGCAATGTAAGTAGTGATAAAGTAAAGAGTTACAGTTTCGAAATACCTTAAATCTTCAGCCCGTGAGTCGACTCATGACTTATCATGAGTCGACTCATCAGGTCGACCCATGACTGTCATGAGTCGACTCACGAAGTCTCTTCCTGTTACCAGAAGTATCTGCTGAGTCGACTCATAATTTACCATGAGTCGACTCATAACTGACCACGAGTTGACTCGTCGCAGTATTTCATGTTTCATTTGTTTCTGTTTAGTTTCCTGCTGTGTGCATACGTATATACAGGGTTCATATATTCGAGGGTATTATTTATCATTCTTAAATATGAGAAGTTGCCTTGTTTATCGGGTATTAAATTGTAGTGTTTATATTTTCATTCTTATCATTTAGTCCTCATGTTAGACATTCACTTTACTTAGTCCTCGTGTTGGGCATTTATTGTACTCAGTCCTCGTGTGGGCATGCATTACTGATTAGTCCTCGTGTTGGACATTCTTATCATATAGTCCTCGTGTTGGACATTCACTTTACATAGTCCTCGTGTTGGACAGTTATTGTACTTAGTCCTCGTATTGGACATGCATTACTGATTTGTCCTCGCGTTGGACATTCTTTTCATTTAGTCCTCGTGTTGGACATTCACTTTACTTAGTCCTCGTGTTAGACATTCATTTCAACCAGTCCTCGTATTGGACATGCATTTCTGGTTAGTCCTCGTGTTGGACACTCTTTCCATTTAGTTCTCGTGCTGGACATTTATATAATATATATAGTCTACGTGTTGGACACTTAATCGTTTTTTAGACATGACACTTATTGTGGCCATGACATGATTACACTTATCGATAGAAATGGGTTTGTATTCTTTTCCTTTATTGTTTCTTGTTTTAGACCTCGGGTTTAGTATTTAGGGATTTACAATTTGAGATACAAGGTATATACATGAGGGTTTCCTTGTTTGGATTATTTCACTCGACGTACCTATGCTCGTATTGTAATTTCCTAAGTACCAAAACCCATTGTTGTTAGGATAAATGATTTATATTATTATGTATTAACTGTATTTTCATATATAACGAGCCCTATCCCTTGGGGTTAGTTGTGATGTTGCTCGCTAGCGCTTTGACGCTCGTTGTCCCTTCCCCTTTCAGGTAAAGAGCCAGGAGCCCGGAGAGTCGTAGGTTGAGGACGACCCTTACTAGTGTCTATTTATCCTCTTATTAGATGTATTTTATTTTGTACTCCACTTAAGATGTTTTAGACTTGAGAGGTGTTCGCGGGAAAAATCAAACTCTTCTTCATTGTTGACGTCATTGCACTCAATTAACAACTTTTTGCATTACAAAGAGATCCGGTCTTTTTATAAGATCCGGTTTACAATGAAAATCAAAGAAAACAAAGAAAAATTACAACTTTTCTTATTTGTCGAACAGATCGCGAGCTCCTGTTTTGCGGTCACTCGCTTTTGCGGGTTGTTTGCCTACGCCAGGGTTGTTTACCGTGGACCACCGCGAGATCTGGATCTAAACAGATCTACGACGTATAACGGGTATTATCCCACCAAGGAGACAATAGCTAGGAGGGATCGTTTCACCAAGGAAACGACCGCTCGAATCTCGGGATCTAAGAACCAAGCTTAGATCCGGAGTAGAACGACGTAGATCTGAGGACTAGATTCCTTCGAACTCCTACCTTGTTTGGTGCGGGTGCTCGTCAAGAACCGAATCCAAGTGTCCAAGCTTCAAGCCTTCACAACTCCGAGGTGAGATCACAATCCGGCAGAGTTTCGGCTCTTCAGAAGTTCAACCAAAAGTTCTCTCAAATGAACAACCACCCCCTCTATTTATAGCCTTTCTGAACTGTGCCTGCGTGCATGTTTCCGGTAAAAGTTGCTGTTTTCATTGATGTTCTCTTTTTCGAGATCTGTTACAACTTCGATCGTTACAACAGTATAAAATGAAAACAAAGGGGTTACAACTTTAACGAAAATAAACACGAGAGCCCGGTTTGGTACGGTCTCGCTTGCGTGGGTTGTTGGCCTGTGACGGGGACGTCGATATCCGTGGACCGCCGACTCTTCAAGATCTTTTCCGGTAAAATCCGGCAGAGTTTCGTCTATCCGCAGAGGGATATAGAAACAGAACTTCGTCGATCCGCGTGAGATCTAGAAGTTTAAAGCGTATATCTCGGCTAACGCGAGATAATAGCTCTTCTCAGTGTCGCCTGCGAAGGGCAACACCAAGGAACAGAAGGGGTTGAATGAAGGGTGCTTGATGAAGAACGCCTTACTCCTTGCTCCGGCAGGGCTTCGCCGCTATCTTGCAGACTCTGACTCCTCACTCCGGCAGGGCTTCGCCGCTCTCTTGCAGAACAATCCTTGGCTAAGATAATTCAGCCTTGAATTGAGTGCAAAATCAAGAGCCCCTCACAAAGGAGGCCAAGGGGGGCTATTTATAGCCAAAAAGGAGAGGGGGGGGGCTGATGTGAGACTCCCCCTAGGGGGTGTCTCGGCCCTGGCCGAGACACCCCAAGGGGTGTCTTGGCTTTGCCAAGATGCCTCTCGGGTGTCCCGGGCCTGCCGAGGCCCATTTGGGTGTCCCAACGCAGTCCGAGGTCCTGCCGTTGTCCTGCCGTTGTCCCGCCGTTGACTCGCTATTGACTTTTCGTCCGAACTCGGATTTGAGTGATTTCGGATGCGTTGGAATCGTGACGGCGAGTTCTATAGGCCCCAATGGTTGGATTATCCGTGGGGTGATCGGGGCACATCGGGCGTTGGTCCAATTGCGGTGATCGCGGGGTTTTCGGTCAACCCGTATCTTCGTGATTCTGACATTCTGTCGGCTCACGTAATCCGTCGGTTTGCTTCAGTCGTTCACCGGCGTCATTTGAGCTCTTGTGAACTGGGTAGTGTCGTCCAATCGTCGATCGTTAACACCGAGCTGTGAGTGGGGACCTATCGGCAATTTTCGATGCCTACAGATACCCCCTCCAAAGTGTTTCGGACTCGTTTCTTTTATAGAAAAGACCGGAATACTTTGGATATGATTAGTCCAGCCTTCAGTCGGCCTAAGGGACCTGTGGTTCACTTCAACTCTCGGCTCCTTCGATCTTCGGTTCATCCGGTGCTTTGTCGAATAACCGAAGTTGTTCCGGCGCTGCGTTTATCGCCTGGCCGTCGTCGGAGTTTCGAGTCTACAGCTGATGAGTTGAGTTTGGCTCGTGTCATTGAGTTGACTTTTGAACTTGCTATCCCCATCACATCGTGTTGACTTGAGGGTTTCGGTTGACTTTTTGACGCAACGCGCTGTCCGGCGTTGACCTAAGGTTGCGCGTTGACCGGCGTCCACCTTAGGGTTTTGGAACCGCTTGGGTTGACCTTCGTCGTTACGTGTTGACTTTCGTCGTCATGTGTTGACTTTCGTCGCAACGCGCTGTCCGGCGTTGACCTAAGGTTACGCGTTGACCGGCGTCCGCCTTAGGGTTTTGGAACCGCTTGGGTTGACTTTTGTCGACACGTGTTGACTTTCGTCGCCACGTGTTGACTTTTGTCGCAACGCGCTGTCCGGCGTTGACCTAAGGCTACGCGTTGACCGGCGTCCGCCTTAGGGTTTTGGAACCGCATGGGTTGACTTTTGTCGTCACGTGTTGACTTTCGTCGCCACGTGTTGACTTTTGCCGCAACGCGCTGTCCGGCGTTGACCTAAGGTTACGCGTTGACCGGCGTCCACCTTAGGGTTTTGGAACCGCTTGGGTTGACTTTCGCCGTCACGTGTTGACTTTCGTCGCCACATGTTGACTTTTGTCGCAACGCGCTGTCCGGCGTTGACCTAAGGTTACGCGTTGACCGGCGTCCACCTTAGGGTTTTGGAACCGCTTGGGTTGACTTTCGCCGTCACGTGTTGACTTTCGTCGCCACGTGTTGACTTTTGTCGCAACGCGCTGTCCGGCGTTGACCTAAGGCTACGCGTTGACCGGCGTCCGCCTTAGGGTTTTGGAACCGCATGGGTTGACTTTTGTCGTCACGTGTTGACTTTCGTCGCCACGTGTTGACTCTTGCCGCAACGCGCTGTCCGGCGTTGACCTAAGGATACGCGTTGACCGGCGTCCACCTTAGGGTTTTGGAACCGCATGGGCTGAATTTCGCCGTCACGTGTTGACTTTTGTTGCAACGCGCTGTCCGGCGTTGACCTAAGGCTACGCGTTGACCGGCGTCCGCCTTAGGGTTTTGAATAGCCGCTCGTTGATTTGTGTTGCAACGAACCATCGAAAGTTGATGTGTGCAGTTCACCCGTATTTTCAACTGTCGGCGATGAGAATGAACATCGGGGGATCGAAAAATCGTTCGAGGGCTTAAAATGCTGTCCGGGGATCAAAACACCGCGTAGGGGCCAAAACCCGGGTGAAACACCCCGGGGTGCCTCGACATAGCCGAGGCACCCATGGGGTGTCTCGGCAATGCCGAGACACCCTTGGGGGTGTCTCGGTTTTGCCGAGACACCCCTAGGGGTGTCTTGGTTCCTCTAGTTGGTCCCCCCCTCTTTTCGTCTTTTTGTCCACTTGTACATGGTCCCCCCCTCCTTTGTTTGAATTTCAAAAAGAGAAAACCTCCCCCCAAAACCGAGATTCCTCTCTTCAAAACCGGCTTCTCCTCATTTTTTCGGTTTTGTTCATCTTCCTCCTCAAGCACACTTCCTTCATTGAAGAACCTATCAATCCACAAGGAAAGCTTGGATTTTGGTGGGTACCCAATTGCCGGATTCTTCTCCTCTTCCAAACGAGGGTCTTGGCCTCCATTTCCGAGCTCGGAAGAAGCTCTTTTGATTTGGTAAGTTCTCTTCATGATCCCCTTATTTGCTTGCAAAGATTGTACATTTATGTTTGCAATAGATAGGGGTTTATGGATGAAACAAGCATTTGGGGGTTTTATTGCAAAAAACCGAAACTTTGGGGGGTTTATTGTAAAACCAAAACTATAGGGGCTTATTTGCAAAATCGTGGGATTTTTATGCAATGATGGGACTGAAATTTTGTTGGGTTTTGATTCATACCTATTTGATGGAGAAAATGTGGGGTGCTTTATGCAATGGGATCAAAGGAATTGTTTGGAGGGGGTTATTTACAAAACAGCCCATAAATGTTCTTAGAGGGGCTTATTTGCAAAAGAACCACGAATTTGGGGCTGAAATACACGAAGTTTAAACCCCGAACCCCTGATCGAATTTCTGGTAAAAGCATATGGATGCAAAACCAAAAGTTCGAGGAGGGGCTTTTATGTAAAATTGACCGAATTCTGCAAAAGGGTTTATTTGCAAAATTTAATCAGAATTATAGGGTACCGGGATGTTAGATGATCAAGTATGATGACCACGACCCGAGTCACATGTGTCCTTGACCTGAATTTGGCCTTGAGCACAGGGGGTATTTCGGGTATTTCACCAAAATTCACCGCGAAACGACGATTATCGTTTCGCGTGCACGAAATTCGTAGGTTTAATTAGACTTTAACTACAAAATCCTATTTGTTTATAGGATTTCAAGTCCAAGTGCTTAATTTCCCCTTTTCTGATATTTCGTGTATATATATATTGTACCTGATGTACTGTTCTTCACTGCAGATTTGCGATGTCTCCCCGCCGATCTCGACCTTCCATGAGTCACTCTCGTCCGCCGCATAGCGAGGAGGAGGCTCCCGCGACATCATCCCCAGCGACTTCTTTTTATGGGGGTGAGGATTTTGATTTTCTGTATCCCGGATTGACCTCTCGCGGGTCATGAAGGAAGAACCGATACCCCTCCCGCGGGGGTTAAGGTTTCAGACTTGTTTTGCTTAGCCAATTCAAGTCTTCGGGTATGTTGGGGCGATCTCGTGTTGCCTTACACCTTACAGGTCGGTATGCATTATCACGTGATTCACGTGACGGCATATACCGTCCTCCCGGTGTAGGGCACTTGAAATCGTCTTCACCAATTATCCCGTGAACAATCTCATTTTGCTTTTATGAGATAAGTGTTTTGACCCTTTTGCTCCATTGCAGTCGATTTTCCTGGTGGTAGCTTCCCTGCTCATGCGAACACCGGTTGTTGCCGCGAGGTCTTCTCTTCGGCTTTTGCTAGGCCAGCGGTTGATCCGTCCCCGCAGTTTGACGGGGATCGTTCAGACGAGTCCCGTCGCCTGATACGGGATGGGGGGCGCCACTGTTTACGCCAACTCCTCACCGACGCTACTTTTACCGTGGATGCTATGTCCACCCAGGCTTTGAAGAAGCCGGCTTTCTTGTTCGGGGATCATGTGGAGGATCCCGACATATTGACTCTCCCAGAGGAGCATTGGTTAACTCTTGAGGAGAGTGCCCTTCTGTATATTCCTTCCATCCCTCGCCATTACTCCTTTACTCATCTGGAGGGGCAAGGTGTGGAGAGACAGATGTCTTGGAAGCTCACTGATGACGCTGTGCGGGTTCAGTGTGGGTACATTTCTCATGGAAAGACCCCTGGTTCCGGCGGATATCATCCTGTTCGTGGCCTACGACCCGGGATCATGGGTCTTGGCGTCGCATCCCCAGATGAGATGTTTACAGTTGCTTCTATAGTGAGGAACCGCTTGGCTCTTCTTGGGAGAAGGCTTCCTCACCCGGAGTACCGATGCTATGGTTGGGCTTCTTCTTTATCCAAGGGGTGGTGGCCCCGTATGACCGGTTATGTCTTGGGTCGTTGGGAGGAGATTCTGAGGAGCAGTGGCCTGTATGTGCCTATACGGGCTACCATGTACGGGCTCCCTGTTAGCTGCCGCCATTTCTTGGCATTGTTGGAGACGTACATGCCTGATAGCAACACCTTCCTGACTGGTGATGGAGAGTTGGGGTTGGCTCTCCACGAGATGCATCAGGTTTCTGGTCTTCCGATGGGAGATTACCCTTACCAGGAGTATTTCCCTTCGAACCAGCAGTTGTGGCGGTTGAAGCAGGATGATCCCGATATGTATGCCACTCTCTGGGACCTCACCTGTCATTATCATACTTCATTGACCCTGATTTCCCCCCCGGCGAAGACAAAGAGGAAGATTAGCTTGAAGCAGTTCGCCACTTATCTGTTCCCGAACTTGGAGGGTAGCTCTAGCGACCCTATTCGCGAGCTAGATATTTTGACTGTCACTGCCGTTAACGAGTTGGTGGAGAAGAGCGGGGCCCAATCCTATACCCTGGCCAGCGCTGAGGGAGCTTTCCCCGCGGGGACCAAGTTTCGCTCGTTCCTCCGCCGTGCGCAGAAGTCTATCGAGCCTAGGTCTCTGTTGGCAGGATATCTTGCTCTCTGGTTGAAGAAGTGTGTTGTTCCTCATCAGTCTTCGGATGCCTTACCTCCTGAGGTGCTTTTTCCCGCGGTTCAGTTAGCTTATGGGAGAGAGCTTTCTTTGCTCCCGGCGATGGTGGCCAGCATCCATTGCGGGCTTAGGAGCGTGGTCCGTAGCTTTACTCAGGTGGGTCCTGAGATATCTACCGAGCTTATCTGTCCTAAGGTCGAGCTCCCCTATGCATATCTGATGGCGTGGCTCATTCTTCACCGTCCTGGGCTGATGTCAGCGCCTAGTGCTGTTGATGTTCCTGTTCCATATCTGCAGCTGTTGGAGAAGAGTAGATGGCTCGGGAAGAAATTCGAGGACGTTCAGCAGGAGCTTCAAGTCCGCAAGGGCTGGGAGTTCTTTAAGTGCTTCCCTCAGTTTTTGGGCCGATATGGCGACGTGTTGATTGATGAGGAGAAGCCCCGGAGTAACCGCACCATTCTCGACATCGGTTGTTTTCGTTGGTTGATTAACATCCGTGTCGGGTATCTTGTCTTCCGGGTGAAGAACCGATGCTATATAGAGCCTTACCTCCCTTGCCGCTTTGCTCGTCAATTCGGCTATGACCAGCTATATATCGGGAACCCCAGCCGCGGTTTGAGGGTTGAGGGAGGACTAGTTGACGGCGTGCGAGCGTGGTTGTGGACCATGGCGGGCTGCACCGGGGCCCGCTTTGCTCTTCCCTCTTATAGGCGCAAGCCGATGATCACTTTTCTCAGTTGCAAGTGGCTTCTTTCTGCTTATGAGTTCATAGGCGTGAAGAGCCTTTCAGAGTTGGAGTCCGATCACTCAGTGCAGGCCGCCATGATGGCTGCTCGTAAGGCTGAGATTGCTCGGAAGCAGAGGAAGAGGCGTGGTAAATCCTCCCTCTCCAGCAGAGATGATGCAGGGTCTCTCCCTATGGATGATGAGGTCGAGACTCCTGAGGGGGAGTTTGCGGATATAGACACCGACCAAGGAGAACTCGGTGCAGGTTTGTCATATACCCTTTGATTTCCTTTCTTGAATCCAGCTGGCATTTATGAATGTCATCATTTCAGGTAGGACCTCTGGTGATCATGAGCCACTTGCTTCTCACTTCACGGGCTCAGGGCCTGATGACCGAGCTACTATGAGTAGTCAGCCTGCGCATGATCGACCTGTGGGTCCCAGTAGAGCTGGTACTTTGAAGAGGAAAAAGACTGTTCCCAAGCCACCTAGGGATCGGCGTCCGTGTGGGGCGGACTTGAACGACATTGCCGGTGGTGAGGAAGATAACACCTTTTGAATGCATTTTTGTTGCTTTGGGGTGATTTACCTTTGAGATTCATAATCATGTTTTGGATTTCAGGGATCTTTGAAGAAGGTGAGCTTCCCCCGGCTCCGGCATTTCCTGGATCCGACCACATGGATTGCTTTATGCAAGAAATGTGTGATGCTCTTCATGACGGCTCCCTAGGCATTGACCTGAACATTGATCTGGAGCCGGCGAACAGCGTCGATCACACCATTCCATACTCAGGTATATCTCTATTCAAGGATATCCCGTGCTTTGCTTTTTCTTTTGTTCATCTCTCCAACCCTCTGGTTGTCTTGCAGATGCTGCCAGAGAAGAACTAGCTGAGGATGGAGTCTTTCCAGATGCGGGCTTCAGGGTACGAGAGCATGCTCCTGTTCCCGGCTTTTTGAGGCCCGATGCTGGATTACTGGCCGATATGTTGGCCGAACAGTCTTCGGAAATACCTATGAGACCACTCTTTGGGAGTGGTTCATTCACAGGTATATATCCGATCCCGCTTTTCTTTACTTGCCTAAATTTCCATTTTGGCTAATAAGGAAACTTAACTGTAGGACCAGGCGATGTGCCTGATGCTGCTACAGCTGCGGGCGTTTTCCGACCTCCACCGAGTAGTACGACTGACTTGCCCACGAGGGTTGATACACCCCCCATGACCACTCCTGTCGTGACTTCGGCTTCTGTCGGATCTCAACCCGAGGGGACTTCTGCCGGTATAGGTATGCCTCGAATTCCTCCTTCGGGTTTTCCAATTATTTTTGATAGTCCTTTAGCTTCTTGTATTGCTGCTTTCAGGACCTCGATCTTCCCTTTATGAGCATGTTCACGCTCTTTTGGTCGATACCGATCCAGACCGAGACGTTTTTCGTATGGACCTGGGATATTTTACGACCTTCTATAATGGCATGATCGAGAAGCTTCTTCACAGGGGATGCTATTTCGATCAGTTCAGGCGTTCCTTCTCTCGTCACATGATGATGATGAGGGAGGAAGAACATCCGGAGCTGGCCGATTCTTTTACTGCTGAATTCGCTATCCTGGAGTCAGAGATCACGGAGCTGAGGGAGCTGAAGGCTGGTGGAGCTTCCTCTTTTGCATCCTCTCAGGTGGAGGATAGGTTGACGCAGTGGCGTGAACTGAGATCTTCCGTTGGCAGCAAGCTCCGATCACGTGAGCATACTGCCGGACAGCTGATGGCCGCTCTGGCGAGGAAGGACACCAGTAAAGCCGAGTTAGTCAGCTCCCTAGATTCCACTCATGCAGAGATAGCTAGACTGAAGGAAGCCTTAACACGTGCCGAGGAGTCTGCCGCTATAATCACTGAGGACCTGGTTGGATTGGAGCGTTCTCGTGACTGGACACTCGATAGGTTGGGATCAGCACAGGAGGGGTTGATGAAGCTGCAACGCGAAGCCGCGGAGGTTCTCAACAGTTCTGAAGATTCTGTCCGAGCTAGCCTGCAGGCGGAGTTCGAGCAGGGCTATATGGACAGGCTCTCTGGTTTAGAGTCTCATATTCTTAGCCGTCGGTTGCCTTCGGGTTGACGGACTTGCTGTTGTATGCTTTTGGCTTGATCCTTTATGAGTGACTCTGTACTTGCTTCTTTTAACAGGATGTTTTGGTGCACCCCCAGCCCTTAATGCTATGACTTTGAGTTCGTAACTCTATCATCATTCATTTTTTTTTATATGGAAAAAGGGCACTTTGCACCGCGTATTAGGCGATGACTTATCCCTGCTTAGGATTCAGGATAAAATTCCCCGTGCGTGTGAAGCCCGGATTATGGTGTTATTAA
>BQKN01063543.1:306229-320083 GCA_022839385.1 Asparagus kiusianus
TTGTTCACGTGCGGTTCGTTAGCTTCGTAGCCTCGTTAGCTCGCTTCGTCGCTCGAATGTCTGTTGATTTGTCGATTCCTTATGTCGAGCTATGCTAAGGGACCTATAGGCAATTTTATATGCCTACAGATACCCCCTCCAAAGTGTTTCAGCCTCATTCTTTTATAGAAGAGTCTGGAATGCTTTGGATATGATTGCCCCTACCCTTCGTCGGTGTAACGGGACCTGGAACGACTTTCGCTCTGTATTCCTTCACTCCTTCAGGCTATTCGGTGCTTTGTCGAATGTCTGTAAGGATTCCGGTGCTGCATTTATTGTCTGACCGTTGTCGGAATTTGAACTTGAAGTCGATTCCTGATTTTCCAATCTTTTAGCTCGTGCTCATTGGTTTGACATACAACTAACCCTCAATTGTTGGCGTTGAGTCTTCATTTGCGACGCGTTGTCCGGCGTCGTGTTATTGAGTTATCCTTAAGAATATTTTTAGAAAAATATTCTCCAGGAACTTCTCAATAACAACAGGAAATAGTTTATACTCGTATACCTTATTGGAGTATTCCTGTGCCCAAAATGAGCTGAACCGGTTTAAAAATGAACCAAAAAAGGCAGTATTTGGCTCGAAAAAAAATTCTTCCGCTCCTTCCAAATGTGTGGGAGAGACAGTAATAAACCAAGGATGAGACCCTCAGTTGATTTGGAGTCGTTTCGATGCTCGATTCAACCCCATTTGGACTGATTTGGAGTGGTCCGGTTCGGTTCAACTTGGTCCGATCCGGTTCAAGGCTGGTCCACACTATAAAAGGGGTCCCTTTTTCTTTTTCTTTTTCTTTTCTTTCTCTCTTTCTAGGGCCGGCCCCCTTTGTCCCCTCTTTTTGGCTTTTCTTTTCCCTCTAGCCTCCTTTCGCCTTCACACCTTGATAGTTGTCCTAGATCTAGGGTTCCTTTGGATCTTGGACTGAAAAATCTCCCAAAAACTCCATTTTTAGAATTTCTCTCAGGCCCCTCGAGCGCGTGGTTCAAGTTTCCTTAAAGATCTCATCTTTATTGGATCTCGAGCCTTTCTTCAGGTAAATCTTCCACAATCTTGATTTATTTTATGCTTATTTCAATTTATGGATTTGTGGGATCGCATGCTAGGGTTAGAATCATGATTAGGCGCCTCGAGCTTCTCTTTCAGGGGGGTAGATCTGATAAAAAAAGGTGATCTTTTTTTTTCTAGATCTGAACCCTTAATTTATTTTGCAGCTCATTATGTAGCGTGCTTCGAGAGGTCGCTCCCCTGCTATGTCGGCTGATGGCGCGCCACCCTCCTACGCTGGTGAGCTATTTTTGGCAGTATTTGGAAATTTACAAATTAGTCCCTTTTTTCCTGAAAATTTGTAAATTGGTCCTTTTTACCCCACGTTGTTCTCCTTGGTGAGGCAATCGGGAAGAGCCTTGATTCTCCTTGGTGAGGATCGACGCTTTTAGCATATTTAGGAATTTTGCAAATTAACCCCTTTTTTCCTGAAAATTTGCAAATTGGTCATTTTTACCCCACGTTGTTCTCTTTGGTGAGGCAATCGGGTAGAGCCTTGATTCTCCTTGGTGAGGATCGACGCTTTAAAGATATGTTTTACTTGGTCAAAACCATATCTCAAAAAAAAAATAAAGGGGGCGATTTGATGCTACATTGCGCTTTATAAGGCAGGGATATGTTGTCGACATACCCTGTTTTGTGATTGCACAATGTGGCCAAATCGTCTCACCCTTTATAAGGCAATGACTCTATCTTGGCTATTTGTAAGATGAGTTCAATTTCCTTTTATAATTGAGACTAACCAGTGTTTAATTGTTTATTTTGTAGTGGGATACCCTTCTGGATCATTCTCATCCCATGCAGTCTATGGGCGTCGTGGCGAGTATTACTCTACCTCCGACGATCCTTACCCTATTCCAGCTACTCCTCAGTTTGCTTCGGACACATCGACTGAGGTTGCCCAAGTGGTGAGGGAAGGTGAGCATCGAACTATTCGCCAGCTGATTACAGATGCTCCTTTTGTGCAGGATGCCAGCTCAACTCAGCCTCTTCGGAAGAGCGATTTCTTGTTTGGCGATTCTGTCGATGACCCAGAAGCCGTATTCATTGATGCTGAGCATTGGCTTCATAAGACCGGCAGTGGCTTCATATACTTGCCGGAGATTCCTCGGCATCGCTCATTGACTGAGCTCAGGTGTCAGGCTGTGACACGGGAGATGTCGTGGTGCTTGACGGAGGATCATGAGAGCGTCCATTGCGGCTACGTCACTCATCAGGCAGTTCCTGGTTCGAGCAGGAGTCATATCACCGGATTACATCCCGGAGTAGTGGGACTAGATGCGCCACCCCGTAACGAGCTCCTCGCCACTGCTTCTACTTTGAGGAACCGTCTTGCTGCCCTAGGACGTGAGATGCCCACGACGCGCCACAGGTTTTACGGTTGGGTCCATTCTTTGGACAAGTTTTAGTGGACCCGTATGACGACGTATGTCTTGAGCTGATGGGGCGAAGAGTTGCACGCTTGTGGCTTATATGCAGCTATTCGTGCCACCATGTATGGCTTACCGGTCAGCGTGAGGCACTTCTGCGCTTTGTTCGAGCTCTATAATCCAGACTCGAACACTTTTCTGACCCGACAAGGGGAGTTGGGTTTGGCCCTCCATGAGATGCACAGGATTTCTGGCTTGCCTATGGGACAGATGTTGTATCAGGAGTATTTCCCTTCTAATCATGAGTTGAGCCAGCTGAAGGATCGCATGCCCGATCGTTACGAGACTCTATGGGACCTCACTTGTCATTACCATATTGCTTTGGCGCAGTCCGAGCCTTTAGCAAAGAGGACCAAGGTATGTGTGAGTCTGAAGCAGTTTGCGAACTACTTGTTCAGGAATCTGGAGAGTAGTTCTGGCGAGGATATTCGTGAGTTGGCCCCACTCACTCCTTCAGAGGTGAACAGTCTACTGAAGAAGATTAACGCTCACTCCTACACCACTAGCAGTTCTGAGGGTGGCTTTCCTGCGAAGACCAAGTTCAGGTCATTCTTGTGGCATGCTACCTCACCGATTCGACCGATGACTCTTCTTGCCGGCTTTCTTGCTATCTGGTTGAAGAAGTGCGTGGTACCATATCAGTCTGGCGATGCCTTGCCCTTGGAGGTACTTTACCCAGCAGTTCAGCTCGCCTATAAGAAGGAACTCTCACTTCTTCCGGTGATGGTGGCTAACATTCATCGCGGACTTCGTCAGCTTTCCAGTGCCTTCACACGGAAGGAAACTGATTTGCCAGGCCAGATTCCCACTCTTAAGGTGGAGCTTCCGTACGCCTATTTGATGGCTTGGTTCGTCCTTCACCGTTCAGATATGATGTCGGTGCCGAACGCTACAGACCATTCTGTTCCCCTGTTACAGTTGCTCGAGAATGGCAGGTGGGAGGGACGCGGATTTTCTGATGTCAGACAGCAGCTGCAGGTCCACAAGTGTTGGGCATTTTCCACTTGTTTTCCACAGTTCTCCGGCCGGTATGGCGAGTGTTTGATAGATGAGGAGAGGCCGAGAGAGTATCGGACTCACTTAGACATCGGCTGCTTCAACTGGCTGGTGAATATTAGGCCTGGCTATCTGACTTTCCGGGTGAGGGATCAGTGCTTCATAGAGCCGTATCTACCCTGCCGATTCGCTCGCCAGTTTGGCTATGATCAGCTTTACATCGGGAATCCTTGTCAGCAGCTTCGGACCCATAGTGGTTTGGTAGATGGTCTCCGTGCATGGTTATGGACCATGACTGGCTGTACTGGGGCTAAGTTCAGCCTTCCGAGTATTGATCGGCAGTTGAACCTCACTTTCTTGAGCTGCAAGTGGTTGTTAGCAGCCAACAAGACTATCCCTGTGAAGCCGATTGCGGAGCTAGAGGCTGAGG
Organism: Asparagus kiusianus; assembly: GCA_022839385.1. Taxonomy (NCBI): domain Eukaryota; kingdom Viridiplantae; phylum Streptophyta; class Magnoliopsida; order Asparagales; family Asparagaceae; genus Asparagus; species Asparagus kiusianus. Next base: position 310,164 of record BQKN01063543.1, read on the forward strand.
AAGCTTCTCAGGTTGATTCCCGTATGATTCGGGAGAACGCTCGGTCACAGAGGATACGGAACAAGACTCGCCGGATTGATGAAGAGGGCCAGAGGACATTCTATTCCATAGACGAGGCTTCAGGTGGAGATCCTGAAGATTACGATGACCCTTCTGAGCGAGGTTAGTCGTTCATCTTTTTCTTCTGCTTTCCAGAAATATTGAAACTGACTATGGTTTGATGTTTTAGGGACCACAGTTGATCAGGATGAAGAGTTCCGCCCTCCTCCCCAGGCGAGACCTTTGATCCCCACTGCAAGGCGGAAGAGATTAGCCCGCAAACCTCCTGTAGCTTCACGAGCATCTGATATGGACTTGGCTGGTGATGATCCTGCTAGTGACGGAGGTAACATCCACCTTGTAAACCATTTTCTTGGTTATCCATAACATTGACTCATACTTTTTCATCTTTATACAGGAGTGCGTGGAGAGAGTGGGATAAGTCCCGATCCCATTCCAGTATCTCCCGATGAGTCTGACCCACTACCCCATGTAGAGAGGCTTGCAGAAGCTGCTGACACTCTTGCTCCTTCAGATAACTTGCAAGGAGCGAACGCGTATCCTGGAAGTAAAGAGGCTAACGCACCTGTGCAAGGTAACTCCTCTTTATTGGTTGTAGTCTCTTCATTCTTCTTTGACGCTTATATTCTCTTGTGTCAGACTTTTCGATTGATGATTTTGACGAGGGAGGCTTGTTTGCGGACACTCCTATGATACACTTCATATATAGTTCTCCTCAGATTTGTGACCAGTTACCTAGGGATATGTTTTCTGAGTCCACCTTCGCTAACAATCCCGAGGATGGTTCCTTTGAAGGTATGTGCCTCCTTCTGAGTTGATTATAGGACTAGCCAATCTTGACTAGTGCAGGTATAATGTAACGCCTTTGCGAATTCCGTTTTGAATTTGACAGGAGCTTTTGTTGAGAAAGACCCTGTTGAGCCGGCTGCGAGACTAACTACACCAGTTGATGCACCTGCAGCCGTTACACCTTCACCACCCCCAGCGGCTCAAGGGGAAGAAGGTATAAGTAAACTCATTGAGGAGTGCTATTCCTTTTTCTCACTAAGACTTTTGACGAACTTCTCCCCTTTTTGTGTAGGGCATTCTTCTCGTCTTCATGTCCTAGTGAAGGAGTTGTTATCTGACGACGATCCCGACAAGGTTGTCATCTGCATAGAAGTTCGCTCCTTCTTCTCCTTTGTGAATGCTATGATTGGCAAGCTCTTCCATGACGGAGTTTCACTTCACCAGTTTAAACCTCTCCTTAATTCCAGAATCAATTTGATAAGGGAAGCAGGATATCCAGATTTGGCGAAGGCTATAGTTGACGATCTCGACTGCCTAGAGCATGAGCTTCAGATGTTTCGCGAGCTTCGAGATACCGGTGCCTCTTCCTTCATTGCTGCTGAGCTGGAGACCCGTTTACAGTCACTGCGCGAGACTCAGATTCTTTCTAGTCTGGAGATTCAGATGCAGCGAGACCGAGTAGCTCGAGTTGAGACCGGCCTTGCTACCAGATTATCTTCACTTGCCGAGCTTGATTCTTCTCTTATCTCTTGCGAAGCCAAGATACACCGGCTTGAAAGAGAACTCCACGAAGAAAAGGAGACTTTCAGGATTCTCCAGATGACGAAGGCACAGGATCAGCAAACCTGCACGGCTTTGTCTGATGAGCTAAAGTCTTTGAAGCAAAAGCTGGTCGAGACAGAGGAGGCTGCTGCGAAGACTTCGACCGCCACCGAGGAGTCCATTAGGGCAGAACTTAGGCAAGCTTATGATGAGAAGCTGTCTAAGGTCAGCCAACAGATTTTTAGCCACGGGCTTGATGTATGATTTTGTTTGCCGAGTGTTTTGACTTTTGACTCCTTTAGTGAAGCTTGCTTTCATTTTTATCTTTATTATGATTCGTCATTCCGCTTGAAATGATTGACAACAATACTCATAGGATTTTTGACAAACCCTCAGCCATCAACGGGTTTGATGAGCCTTTACCGACCACCGTTTGAGTCGGACTAGCATGCGGATTGTTTAAATCCGTTCGCATGTAACGTTGTGCTCAAAGATTGAATTCTCTGAGACTTTGTGCTATGATGTCGAATACATAGACTTCACTATTGTTACGGGAATAGGCTACCCGGCGACACGTGTTAGGTGTTGGCTTTAGGATTTTTGGCTAACCCCCAGCCTTCAACGGATTTGATTAGCCTTTACCGACTATCGTTTGAGTCGGGCTAGCGTGCGGATTGTCTAAATCCGTTCCACACGTAACGTTAAGCTAAAAGAGTTAACTCTTTTAGTGCTACGATATTGAATACGTAGACTTCGTCTTTCTCCTGTGAAAAGACTAAACAGCAACGTGTATGAGACATTGATTTAGGATTTTTGGCAAATCCTCAGCCTTTAACGGATTTGATGTGCTCTTACCGACTACCGTTTGAGTCGGGCTTACATGCAGATTGTTTTTAATCCGTTCTGCATGTGACGTTGTGCTAAAGGAATGAACTCCCTTAGACTTGTTGCTACAACTTCGAATATGTAGACTTCGCCATTGTTATGGGAGTAGGCTACCCAGTAACGTGTATTAGACGTTGACTTATCCCTATTTAGGCTTCGGGATAAAGGTCCCCAGAGTCAGACTCTGGTATCTTTTTCTACGGATAAAGATCAAACCGGCAACGCGTGTTAGGCGTCGACACATCCTTTCTTAGGATTTAGGATAAAATTCCCCACGCGTGTAAGGCATGGATTTCAGTGTTATTAATAACAGCCTGTCACAATGTTGAATATGTGGACGAGTGTTCTTTTTAACGGTTAAGAACAAACCGGCGACGCGTGTTAGGTGTCGACTTATCCTTACTTAGGTTTCAGGATAAAATACCCCAGAATCGAACTCTGGTGTCTTCTTCTTCGGAGAAAGACTAAACCGGCAGCGCGTGTCAGGCGTAGACTTATCCCTGCTTAGGTTTCGGGATAAAGTACCTAGGATGAATACTAGATTGATAAATTTTGAAAAAAGGATCGGTGTGGGAAATGAAGAATTTTATATTCTATTCCCCGAGTAAGGAAGGAAGAATTTTATATTCTATTCCTTGATTTTGGAAAGGAAGAATTTTATATTCTATTTTCAGTGCAAGAAGGAAACTAGAAGTAGGATCTCCACTCCGAGAATCCGGAAGATCTAGATAAACTTACCTTTTATAGGATTGGTTATCTGATCGAAAGATGAGTACTTCGTTTATCGAAGAGAAGCTTCAACTCCAGTCACAACCATGAGAAGGTTTAACCAAAGAGAAAAGAAAGGGAGTTCTTTCGTTTATCGAAAGGGGACTCCGAACTGAAAGTGGACCTCTTGTTCATGGAAAGGATCAAGAGGACCAGAACAACAAATTTTTTTTGGACTCACTGTCAATTGAAAGTGATCAGTGAGGGATTTTTGTGGTGGAAAATAATTTCGGGTTATCCTCTAGAATACTAAGTGAAATATTCTTCGAGGAACTCCCCGATAAATGGGTTATCCTGAACGTACTAAGGATAGTATTTTTTCAGAAACTTCCCATTTATTGACATTAATTGCCTGACGCCCTCTAAAGAAATTAAGCGATAAGCGCCGTTCGAATAGACTGTGTCTATTACGAACGGTCCTTCCCACTTAGGTTCGAATTTACCTTTCTTCTTAGAGGTGAGTATTATTGGTCGACGAGCGGCGAGGACCAGATCTCCTTCCTTGAAGCTTCTTTGGCAGACTCTTTTGTCAAAAGCCCTGGATATTCTTGCCTGATAGAACTCAATATGTTGTTCAGCTTCCATGCGCTTTTCATCCAACCTCTCGAGTTCCTCGAGACGTTTTTGATGCTGTTCTTCGGTTGTCATCTCTGTTGCGAGAGCGATCCGAAGTGAGGGAATTTGAATCTCCAACGGTAGCACAGCTTCACATCCATATACCAGCGAATATGGGGTAGCTCCCGTGGGTGTACGTATGGTGGTGCGATAAGCCCAGAGCGCTTCGCCGAGTTTATCGTTCCAATCTAGTTTGTTGGTTTTCACAAGTTTTGACAAGATCTTGATGATCGTCTTGTTGAAAGCCTCAGCTAATCCATTAGCAGCAGGATAATAAGCCGTTGACGAAACATCTTGAATCTTGAATTTGTCGCAGAACCTGATGAAGGCGTTGCTTATGAATTGTGGACCGTTGTCATGAATGATCCGCCACGGCACGCCGTGTCGGTATATGACATGATGCTTGATGAAGTTGATGACATTGTTGGTCTTTACTTCTTTAAGCGGAATGGCTTCTGCCCACTTTTAAAAGTAGTCGGTGATAACGAGAATAAACCGATCACCTTTGACTGAAGGAGGAAAGATAGGACCGACGATGTCCATACCCCATGTCTCGAATGGCCAGGACGTGGTTGACGTGTGTAACCGCTCCGGTGGTTGGTGCATATAATTTGCATGCACTTGACAAGCGTGACATTCTCGTGCGTATTCGATTGTGTCACGTACCATTGTTGGCCAATAATATCCCATTCTTCTGATTCGATCGTATAGCTTGGGACCAGGCTGATGTGCACCGCATTCTCCTTCGTGTGCTTCCTTAAGAACTTCTTTTGCTTCTTCGTTCGAAAGGCATCGGAGAAGCAAATCATCATACCCCCTGCGATATAACGTACGGGTCTCGGTATTGTAAAAGAATCGTGGTGCTTTTCGGCGAATAGATTCTTTTTCCTTTATATCCTCTGGCAGAATGCCATATTGGACGTAGTCAATAATGGAAAAGCACCAATCTCGGGACTCGGACCCGATTTGGGTTGAGTTCACCTCTTTGGCGTTTCCATTTTCATCATCCTCCTCTTCAACCTCCATATCGTATATGGGAATACAGAGTTGGTGTGATTTTACTGTGACTAGCAATTCAGTTTCGGGCGGCTACACGAGTGATACTGCTAGTGCTGTCAGCGCATCCGCATAAGCATTCTGAAGACGCGGGATGTATTCGATATAAAATTCTTCAAAAGAATCTGCCATTCTGACGGCCTCCTGGTGGTATGGAATCAAATCTGGGTTCCTGACTTCATACTCTCCACGAACTTGGTTGACTATCAATTGAGAATCCCCGAAGGCTTCGAGATATTCGACCCCCAGCTCCTTGGCGAAACTGAGTCCAATAAGGAGCGCGTTGTACTCGGCTACGTTATTAGAGCATGGTCTAGTCAGCGAATACGCCCGAGGCATAACATGTTTCCCCGGAGAAATTAAGACAACTCCGACTCCGGAGGAGACTCTAGAACATCCAGGGGTTATTGCTTTATTGACTGCTCTCGAAGCACCATCAAAGTATAACTGCCATACTTGTTGGTGTGACGTGGTATTAACCTCGTGGGTTTCATCTGGCAAGCCATCGTATACTTCAACCGTGTCTGTTGTCGGGCTTGCCGCCAAAAGATCACAAATCGCTTGTCCTTTTACCGACTTCTGCTGTTTGAAGTGCAAGTCGTACTGGGACAAAATAAGGGCCCACTTCGCCAACCGCCAATTCATCGAACCCGGTTGAGTCATGAATACCCGTACCGGATTAACATTAGCAATGACGTAAATCGGCTGGCCAACCAAGTAATGCCGCATCTTCTGTACTGCGAATACTAATGCGAGACATTCTTTCTCAATCATCGGGTATCAAGACTCAGCGCCTATCAAGGTCCGGCTTAGATAATAGACTGCCTGTTCATGACCATTATCATCGTCCTGTGCTAATAAAGCACTTATCGAATGGTTCATCGCCTTGATGTAAATCAAGAACGGTTTACCTGATTTTGGTGCAACAAGAACAGGGGGATTCATTAGATATGCCTTGATATCTTTGAATGCTTTTTGGCAAGCCTCGTCCCAAATAAACGACACGCCCTTCTTGTTTAACTTAGAAAATGGTTGGCATTTCCCAGAAAGATTTGAGATGAACCTCTGGATGTAAGCTAGACTCCCTTGCAATCCTCTGAGTTCTCTTAGGTTTCTCGGGGGTTGCTATTCATTTATTGCCTTCACTTTGTCTGGGTCGATGTGTATACCCTTAGTGGTGACGACGAATCCAAGGAATTTTTCACTGGACATTCCAAGGAAAGATTTTGTGGGATTCATCTTCAATTGATGACTCCTCATGAGATCAAACATCGTTCTCAAGTCTTTGATGTGATCTTCTTTGTTGCGGATTTTTACCACTAAATCATCAACGTAGCATTCGACCGTTTTCCTGAGGTGTTTCTGGAAAATCTTAGTCATCGCTCGTTGGTATGTGGCACCTGCGTTCTTCAGACCGAAAGGCATCACTGTGTAGCAGAAGATACCGAGGGGCGTTCTGAATGCCGTATGCTTCTCGTCGTCCGGGTGCATCTTGATTTGATTATACCCCGAAAAGCCGTCCATGAAGGACATTCTCTCGAATCTGCATGTATTGTCGATAATGACATCCGTGATTGGGAGAGGGAAATCATCTTTTGGACATGCTTCATTCAGGTTCCTGAAGTCGATGCAAATCCTAATTTGCCATTCTTCTTCATGACGGGAACGATGTTGGCTAACCAGTCCGGATGTTGTTCCTCTCGGATGAATCCTGAGTCGATCAACTTCTTAACCTCTGCCTCGATGGCTTCCATAATTTATGGATGAAACCGTCTTTGTTGTTGTTTGACAGGTTTGGCATCCGGCTTGATGTCGAGGCGGTGCATTGCCACATTAGGGTCGAGTCCTGGCATATCTTCATAGTTCCAAGCGAAGACGTCGATGTACTCCCTGATGAGGGCGATTAATTCTTCCTTCTCGTCTGGGGGAAGACTGCCGCTGATGAATATGGGCTTTGGATTGGCTTCATCGCCCATATTAATTTGGACTCGTCTTCGGTGGGTGGTTCTCTCTGTTCGAACCTGTCACCGTATTGCATGCTTAAGTGATGGACCCATGGGTCCTCCCATGTTGGCATTTGATCATCGTCCTCCAACGTAGCTGGGTCGGCTGAGGTCATGTTAGACATTAAAGTCTTGAACATTTCCCCCAAGCTTACGTCGGAGTCCCATCCTGAGGATTCTGCTAGGTACCCATCCTTGGCTTTATTCACAATTTGATCGATGATTTGCCAACCACATTCGTCATCTGATGAAACGTAGCCTAAGCCTCTCTTGTGACGGTAATAGTCCTATGGTTTCCCCTTTAGTACATATGCCGCCTTGACTGGGATACGTGAACCTCGATCGAAGTATAAACCTTCTCCGAGTGTGAAGTCGTACCCTTGTTTTTCCATGAGCTTGCGCGCTTCCGGACTATATTTAGATAAGTGCAGACCAGATTTGTCATCATCTTCATCTTCCCTTAAGAAATGATCTGGTATTTAAACATTTCGTCCTTTACCATAAATCACTTCTTTTTCTCCTCCTGTTTTGGCCGGGATAACCAGGGTCGTCCCGAAAGAATGCTGGAGGTGTTCCTTTGTTATATAGGATGATCGAAGCGGCATACATAAATCGGGATTATCGTACAATCCCTTTATCGCATCATCAAGAGACAAGGAATACTCTAAATCACGATTTATTTCAATATCGGCAAGTTTCCAGTTACAACCGCCATCTGACGATTGCTCATCGTCAAGATTGATTACAAAGGGTACAATGTCATTAAAAACAAAACCACCATTGTAATCGAATCCGGCCTCAGAATCAGCTTCTTCTCCGCTGTCCGTGCCTTGGACCGATGGTTCAGTTTCGGATTCGTTACCATAAAGGAGAGAATCTGTGAAGTAATTCTCATAACCTTTAAATGGTTGCTTATCCGCGACCACCGTCCTGACTCTACCATCTGTGTCGACATATTTCAGACACTGATGGAGAGTGGAGGGAACTATAACGTTACTATGGATCCAAGGCCGACCCAATAGTAAGTTATAGGATGTCTCAGCATCAATCACGTAGCACGTGACCTCCGTCTTTAAATCGTCCATTTGGCACTTTATTCGGATCTTTCCCAAAGGTCTCGACCTGTTGGTATTAAACCCATAAAATACTGTGCCTGTAGACGCTAACTTGCTGACAGGAATACCAAGGTTATGCATCAGGCGAAGCGGTATAATACTCACAGCAGAACCCAGATCTACTTGGATCCGGTTGAATTCGCTGGAGCCAATGTGCCCGATGAAGTACAAGGGCCGGTCATGATTTGAATTCTTCGTCTGCATGTCCTCCTTGGTAAAGGTGATGCAGGGGATGTTCTTAGCTGCCACATTACATTGTTGAGCTAAGAATTCTAGTTCTTCAGGTGCAGGCTTAATCCGAGTGAGGAACACTTCTGAATCAGCCAGGGCTTCTTGCAAGGCTTCTCTGGTCTCCTTAGACAGCCGCAGCAACTCGTATAGCGTTATCCGCGTCGGGATATTGGCCAGTTGAGCCATGATGTCGAAGACGCGTAGATTTTTCAAACTTTCCGGTTTATCCTTTCCAATCGGACGACTGAAACGGGACTGCTTCGGATTTTGAACCTCCTCGGGCCTCTTTTCTTTTTGCTTATCTACCGGCTGTCGTCGTGCCTCTTCAACCGGTTTGGGCACCGCAATCACTCCTAGCTCTGTGAGAGTCTTGGCTGGCCCCCGTTTTGTCACCCCCTGGTCAGCTATTTGATCGCCAGGAGATGGATATTTATAATAATACTCATTTCCACTCCGGGTCGCAAAGACTTCCTGTTCTTCGTCGGAGAGCGGGAAAGCGAGGATTCTTTCATCATCTTCACCCGGAATAGCAGAAACTCCACAACAAGATTTGCCTTTCCCCTTGGACTTCTTCTTGGATGATGATCCGGTCCATTGTTCATCTCCAATCAGGTCGGGGTGAACCCAAATGACTTCACCGTTCGGGGCCGTGTGTGGCACGAGTCCCTTTTGGCGCTGTCCGTGCGGATCGTCATTCACCGTCTTCATCCCGACTTTGGTGACGCGCTTAGGCTCGAACCAAGCTGTAGGCGCTGATCCAAAACTGATTGACACCGTGTTTGCTCCCACATTCTTGGCCGGTTTCGGAGTTATGACTCCTACGTCGATCAACGCTTGGATCTTGTCCTTGAGGTGGTAGCATGACCTTGTAGAGTGATGGACCGCTCTATGGTACGCGCAGTACTTTGGGTCCGTCACCTTGCCGGCTCCCTCGTGATCCACGATCGCTGGCAGCTGAATTTTGTTGTTCTTCAACAAGTACTTGAAGATACCTGGCACTTCATCATCCTTGAAAGAGTACACTTTAGGAAACTTCGGCTCTGAAGATTTTTGCTTCTGAGACCGTTGCTGCCAATGCGACTGAGATTGTTGTGGCGCTCGTTACTGCTGAGACTGTTGAGGCGCTCGTTGCTGCTGCTGTTGTTGAGGTTGCAGTTGAAAAGTTTGGTTAGCATCAACTGCATTAGCATGAGATTTACCTTTTCCTCTTGGGTTGAAGTTCTGCGTTGGAGCATTCGCCACTTGTTGGCCTCTCTCCGCCTTCTTCCGCTTGAGGAATCGCTCAGCTTGCTCCCCTCGGACCTTCAGATCCTTCCACGTTTTGGATGGTGCTGTGCTCATTGCTTCCAACACGTCCAGCGAAAGGTTGTTGTGGCAGGTCTGGAGGATGAACTCTTCAGTGATCGGGTCACGGCAATTCATTGCCTTGTTCCGGAACCTTTTGACGAAGGTGTCGACCAACTCCCCGTCTTTCTGCTTCTCGTCAAGCAACGATCCGATAAAGACTTCGGTGTCATCATCGAAAAAATTTGCGAGGAACTTTGACTCCATGTCGTCCCAGCTGTTTATGCTTCCTGGCTTGAGGCGATGATACCAATCGAAGGCGGCTCCGCGAAGAGTGCCAACGAATGACCGC
>BQKN01063543.1:335065-373718 GCA_022839385.1 Asparagus kiusianus
ATATACATGGAAACCAAACATATATGTATATATGAAACTATATATATACATGAAAACCAATATAATGTGTGTGTATAATATTGAGCTTAAGGTACTTAACACACAATGTGTGTGTATAATATTGAGCTTAAGGTACTTAACACACATAATATAAATCCTAAACTAGATTACCCAAGATGATCTTGATCTTCAATAAGCTTGACTTGGTACACGTTGCGGATGAAGCTTGAACTTGATCTTTAACTGAATGCAATGCTTCACTCCATAATTCCGCCAACCTCCATTTGATATGATCGTTATGACGCAATCCATCCATCCTCCAACACATTGTTTGTCTAGAATACCTTATAGGAAACATAAACACTAGACAAACAATATTAGGAATTGTTTGTAATCATCAAAACAAGATTAGAAGATGTAGGCTCATAACATGAGACCTAACAGGGAGAGCACCTATCTATAAGCTATATTTATTTTTGCTCTTATATAATGGTTGGTTGTCATCATAAAAAAGGGGGAGATTGTTAGCCCTTATGTTTTGATGATGTTTTACAACTACCATTATCGGTACTAATGGCTTATTGAGTACAAATATAGTGAATTCAGATATCAAGCTTATTAGTGCCACAAATGGAGGATTGGATGGAATATGCGCTACAACGATGATATCCAAAGGAGGAGGAGGCATAGTGATAAAGCAATGTTATTTCAAGCACAACAAATTCATATAGAAGCTTCATCCATATCAAGCTATATCAAGACTCAAGAATTGTATTCTATGTGAGGATATTAGCTAGTTTTTACTTTCTCTCTAGTGCTAGAATGTAGGCAAAGAGTTATCGATTTCACTTGAAGCTATTGGGATATCACACACATGTTTTTCATACTTATGTTTTAAGCGTTTTTCATAAAATACTATTTCTTACAAGTATGAGGACCTATTAGCAAATTTCTTTTCTAAACAATTTGTCTTTAGTTTTAAATACATTTTACAAAGTTTCACAATTTTCAGAAGTCAAATGAATATTTTACAAATTGTTTAAGTGTGTCAAAAAATAGTGTTTTAGGAATGTATCAGAATGCGGTCGACCTTACCTATGTTCATTCTTCTCTGGGCAGCAGAGAGTTTGTCGGTCGACCACCGCGGTCGACCGAGAACTCGATTTTTCCATCGGTCGACCGCACCGGTCGACCGATGAAGTCTCTGTTTTTTTTCCTTGTTTTCGACCTGGATCACGGTCGACCAAAAATTTCGTCGGTCGACCGCCGAATATTTTCAACTGTAAATTTTGTACTTTGCCAGCGCCGCTCAGTACAGATTTTAGCGATGTTTTGTTTCTAGATTTTGGGGGATTAGGGGTATGGGTTTAAACAACTGTTTTTCCTATTTATACTCATCCTCTTCTTCTTCCTTAGTCTGTCCCAGGTTTTGCAAAAAACCAATGACGTTGTTTTTCACAGAGCTTAAATTTCAAAACCTGTTCTTTCTGAGTTTTATGTGTTCACTTCCCAGCTTCAGTGTGCTCTTTCTCTTCGCCATAGGAATGTTGTAAAGAAAGAGTCTTACACCATTTTCTACTATCTTGAGAGTGTGATCTTGTGTAGATCAAACTATGTGGGAGTGTGATCTTGTGTAGATCAAACTGTGTAGTGTGAGATGGTGAGTGGATCGCTGTGTAGACGAAGTTCCGGCTTCCAAACTGGATTGTGTAGTGGATTTCTCCTCGAGAGTGGGGAACGGGGACGTAGGTCAGCGGACCGAACCTCGTTAACATATCGCGCATCACAGGATAACGATTCCTTACTCTATCTCCTCTATTTTGATTGCATTAGATTACTGTGGTTTGCTTGTCTTAATTTTATTGCATAATTATAGACTCTTGACCCTAATCACTCCCCCTCTATGGTTCAACATTATGTGGATTAGATAAATACCCTACACATGCATAACCAATTAGTTGTGCTCTAGATTCTTTTGAATAAAACAATTCCGTATTTATTGATCCTTGGAGGTCTCAAAATGTATGGTTAATCCTAGTCCAATATCTTTGAGTTCGATAAGAACTATAGATTGCTAATAAATTTATAGAGAATGCTATATTTGGGTATATACTATTTGCAAGGTACATTAGCGTACCTATTACACTAAGATATGATACTTTGAGATGAAGAAGTTCTTTGTTGTCTTTGAGAGATTGAAATGGGTCCTCATTCACATCAAGTGACTAGACAATCATTGTGATACACAATGGATGTGCATTATCCATGTAAATTTTCTTTGAGATCCTTTTTGTATAATTGGATTGATAAATAAGAATTCTATTTACTAAATGGTCAATTTGCAAACCGAGAAAAAACTTTATTTTTCTAAGGTACTTAATCTAAAAAAAAGTTAAATTTTTTACCACGTTTGGAAACTCTTTAGGAGTTCCCATAATATTCGAGTTATCTACATATACAGTATTTATAACAAATTTAGATCCAAATTTCTTTATAAAAACACATAGGCAGACTAGATCGTTTTTATAACATTATTTTAGAAAATATTCACTAAGACGGTTATGTCATGTACATCCGGATTGCTTTGATCTATATAAAGATCTTAATAATTTGATTGAATAATTTTCTCGATAATTTGAATTATATGCTTCAAGCATGTTAAATCATTCAGGGATTTTCATATAAATGATATCATCAAGTGAGCTATATAAATAGGCTATAACTACATCCATTAGACACTTATTAAGTCTTTTACTTATTAACAAGTTAATTAGATATTAAAATGTGATTGCATCTACCACGAGAGAATTTGTCTCCTCATAATAGACTCCATGTCTTTGGGAAAATCCTTGTATGCCAAGTCATGCTTTATGTTTTAGGTCTTCAAAATTGATAATAAAATAATATTTACAATTCTTTAGAGTGCTAGAAATTTAAAAAACATCATAAAATTAGGTTCTTTTTGTGTGTCAATGGAGCGTTGATCCTGTACTTCATTGATAGTCTAAAATATAGACAAAGGGTCTTTTTGCTGATTGATGATCTTTAATTAAATAGATGACTATTTGCCTTAAAGAGATACTAATAGATTCTTTCTAATAAGGATTGTTGATTAAGCTAGATGACTAGCTGAAGAAAATGAGTCTTTTCTCACAAGAATCAAGCTAAATGATTAGCCGATGAGAATGATCTATAAAAATCAATGAGAATGGAGAAGGGATGAGCTCTTTGTTCGACGTAATTTATAAAACTCTCTCTCTTTTTCTCAAATGGTAAAAAAGCCTAGGAAAGAATAATGCCAGCCCCAAAATATTTCATCTGCCCCCTTTCCTTTATGTTGATCATACTGATTTATAGTCTTGGAAGCATTAAGTTGATTAGTGGATTTTGACTCCCCTTAAATGGGTGAATTAGTGGTTAATAACTCCCCTTAAATGGGTGAATTAGTGGTTAATAACTCCCCTTAAATGGGTGAGTTAGTGAGGTAAACCGCTTCCTTAAAAGTGGCTTCTAAAAATAGCCGAGGCTAACCAATAATGACCAAGGGTGAAGTTCGCCAATAACGGCTAAGAGTGAAGTTCACCAATAACGGCCGCGGGTAAAGTTTATTGAGCAAACTTTGCCAGAATGTGGATAGCCTACTTTCTTTGGAATGTTGGTAATGTGGCACACATGGGCTATTAGGAGAAGCTCGCTTCAGCGAGCTGAGTTTCACTACAGCTTAGATGGGCTTCACTTTGAGCATGTGTTTGGTCTATTTTGATCTGATTTAGTGTTTGGTCCATGGGCATCCACTTCTTGAGTTTGTATTGGGCTCAAGTATGAAACTTGTGCAGAGTATCGATCTAGGCCTCTTGTGACTTGAGAGATTAATTGTATATGGAAGAGGCATACATATTTTGATTGTTGAAACTTTACACCTAACGACTTTATTCATGTGCTTCCCGTGCTTCTTCAACACAGAGAAAGGCAGATTGCTTGAGGGCTTAACACCACCTTGTGTGGAATCACACTCTTGATAGCCTGACTGGTTTGTCTTAATTTATTTCTGGAGAATGTTTGACTCTAAAATCGGGTTATGGCGAGTCAGGCAGGCTTATACCATTACGCTCATGAGCAGAATCAACGCTTGAGCCTACCTTCAGACACTTCCATTACTCTTTAGGAGGCATCCACCCCAGATAAACTACCCACCTCATAGTGTGCTGTTCATTTCTTTTTTACACCAGTAATAATTTGCACCCTACTAGTTTTGCACCTTCAGGTGTTCGGACTACTAGTCAAAAAGCTTCTCATTTTGCAAGTGAGTTTAATTTAGTTTGAATTGTGCCTTCCCATTTTTGGCCAATCATATCCATGTCAACATTCTTCGATCAATATCCTTGTTGTCTTTCATAATATTTAGTGCTACATTTTGCAAGTGAGTTTAATTTAGTTTTAATCTTTTTTGTTAAATTTAGATATTTGATTTATGAAAAGTTATTGATTATGCTTATGTTGTACCTACTTTGAAGAAATCCAAGTGGAGTAATGACGATAAGATGATGTTTATAATAAACAAGCTCTTATTAGAATTTTTGCTTAATGCTTTTGACTCATCTATATCTGACAAGCTTGATCATTTTGATAGTGCTTATACATTGTGGAAATTTATAGAGGCACATTAAGGTAACTTGGAGGATATTCGACGCGGTTTGGCGGAATCCACTTCAAGTAAGGATGGAGCATCATCATGCACACGACCACTAAGCGATAGCCCTAGTGAGGTATGCGATTCAAAATCTGAAAGTGGATTATCTATTAGTAAACTCGTATGTGCATATGATAGATTAAGGCACGCCTACAAGAAATTACATCATAATTTTATAGATTTAAAGAGCAAGCGTATTAACTTAAAATCTGATCATGATATGTTAGCTTCTAAATATGATATTATTGCTAAAGAGAATATGATCCTCAAAGAAACTAATGATAAATTAAAATTGGATCATGATTCTTTAACTTTAAATATTTCTAGCATAACTCATGAGAAAAATGATGCCTTGTTATAAGTAGAAACAATTAAAAATAAATTTAACTCATTTAAAAATAATCATGTTTGTTCTACTTCTAATAGTAATGCATATGTGCCTAATATTGAGTTGAATCTTATGAAAAACAGTAATACATTGATAATAATAAGAAACTTATGGACTTGTGTGTAAAGTCACGTGTCAATTCTTCCAAATTTAACACTCACTATGCACACATGAATTGGAAAATTTACAAGTGTTCCATTTGAGGCCGTAAATGCTATATTACAAAATTTTCTTATGATGCACATAAACCCACAAAATCCAATAATGCTGCTACTTGTGCATTCCATCAAGCTTCATTACATCATACGCATACACATGCATACAAAATATACCATAAGCATACTCATGTGTATATATGTGTTTATTATGGTCCCTTTGGTCATTTGACCAAATTTTATTTTGATTTGAAAAGAGTTTCTTATTTGTAAAATAATTTTAAAAGACCATTTTTATTTGCAAATATTTCTCGTGCACAATCTCATGGTCCACAAAAACAAATGGGTCTATTCCATTGCACTTGTTATAATAGGAAGGATCATTTTTGTAATTATTGAGATGACCGGATTCGTGCACCACATACGCCCAAATGAGATCATAACCCAAAGAAATTGAGCTTTAATAATATGGGTCATGTCCCTAAGCTCTTTGGTACCAAGAGTATTTGGGTACCAAAACAAGTTTATAATTTAAAACATATTTTTAGCATTTTCTTAGTTTTATTTTTTTAAAAATATGTTTGCAAAACTTCTTTTTGAAAAATGTATATTGATTAATTTTACCAAAATGTTTGTTTATCTTGATCAAACATTATTTTTTTTAAAATATATATGGTTTTCATTGAATATTATGGTTTTCATTGGTTTTGACTTTGAGGGCATTAAATGTGACGAATCCTTTACACTAGTTGCAATGATAGAGTCAAATTCTTATATGTATTAGTATTTGATAGTCTTAAAGATTTCAAACTATTTTTGATAGTCTTAATTATTTTAAACTATTTCAAATTCATGTTATGCCTTTTAAAATGGTTTTTATAAATAAATAGGTTTATGTTTGAGAACCCCCCCCGGATTTATTGATCTTTCATATCATGTTTAGCGGGTGTAAAATGTTTTTATTGGGTTGACACAAGCTCAATAGATTGGCATGATTGCTTATCTAGTTTTCTTATCGAAAATGATTTAATTGATCTATGTTTGCTTTATCCAAAGCACACACTTCTTTTTTATCTTTGTGGATGGAAACACATAAATGTTTCGACATTATTTTTATATAGGTAGGAAAGATGTGTCTATTATTTTTATTGATTGAGAATCTCTATTAGCGGATATCTTTACATAACCTCTTTACCAAGAGATTGTTTTATAAGAGGTGATTTGAGCATGCTTATCATTTGATTCAAATATTTGCTTGATCATTTTTTATCTCCTTCAAAAATTGATGTTTGCATAAATTTTTGGCCTACGTTTGGATTTCAAACCATTTCATAAATTTATGTTTTTTTAATAAATTTTTAGGAATCTTCTTTCATGAATTTTCATAAATTAATTCATGAATTTTAATTGATATTATGACTTATTCATGGATTTTCATAATTTTTCTTCGTGAGTTTTCTTTCATTTCAAAATTGGGGATACATCGAGATTTTCATTTATTTTTTCACTTGGACTCTCATTATTTTCATGATTTTCTTTCATTTGAATATATCTTTTAATGATCTCCTTTCATTTAAATTCAAGATTTTTTTATTATTTTCTTACATGGAGTTTTATATTTTTTGGATGTTTTGTATCTTGAGACCCTTGTGTTATTTTTTAAATGGTACATATATATGTTTACTCTTGGTCTCTTTGTATGTGAGTTGAGATTAGCACATTTCTATATATATATATATATATATATATATATATATATATATTCTCACATATAGCCACCTCACACTTTCTTGAAATGTGCTTTTAGGATTTTTGATAGGGAGATCTTTTTCCCTATGTTTGTTTATACCATCCATGCTTATTTGTAGAGCGAGGTTTCGCTCTCTTTTCTTTTTATTTTTCCCATTTTTATGTTGATAAAGAGGGAGAAACAAGTCAATTGTGAGTATATCATTCTATTGGTTTTATGCATAAGAATTATATTTTATATATTCATTTGGTATCATGCATATTTTCTATACTCTTTGTGTAGATTGTTTATCATCATCAAAATGGGTGAGATTGTTAGGTCCCATATTTATGAGCCTACTACCTAATCTAGTTTTGATGATTATAAAACAGTTCCTAATAACTGTTTGTTCAGAGTTTATTTGCTTGTTAGATATTCTACACAAAGATCCTCGGTTGGAGGTTGGTTAGACTTGTGTCTTCACGATGATATTCAAAGGAGGTTGGAAGGAAATAGGAATGAATCTATGCATTTAAGTCAACACATCATCAAGCTTTATTCCCACTACCAAAATCGAGCTTCAATGAGAGATCATCATCTTGGGTATATTAGTTTAGGTGTTATATTTTATGTGTTAATACTTCAAGATCAATTATTATATACACACATGTATTTCTTGATTTTATCAAAATATAGATATTTTTGTGAAAATATTGTGTTATTAGTTTATGGATTTAATAATACTAGTTTACATCTTTTACTAAGTCTATAAACTTATTTAAAAGTTTTCAAAACTTTGTTTAAGTTATTTTGTAAAAATCAAGTGCGCAAACGCACATATTTTTGAGAGTTTGCAAAATGATGAGTTTTCACAAACGGGAAATAAAACTTCAAAATTTTCTTCTTTAACATGTTTTTTCATGTTTATAAAAATTTCCTAAATTTTTACAATTTTGGGGGTTGATTTGTTAATTTTAATTGATTTTATAAATTCAATGTTTTTGGAAAATTTTAGTATATGGATATCTGTATTTCAGTCGACTGACAATACTCCATCAGTCGACCGATGACAGCAAATCGATCGACTAACATGAGACCACCAGTCGACCAGCCAAAAATGTTTTTTTAGCAGTTTTGTTCTTAGGGTTATCAGTCGCCCGAAACATATGTATCGGTCGACCGATAAGCACCCTCCGAACGGTCGACCTTTGACCATCGGTCGACCGATAATGTATCCGTTGCTTATAAAGGCTAGTTTCCAGAATCCGGTTTTTTAGGATTTTCGCTGTTTTCTTAGGCTTTAGGCTGTTGTCTTGAGAACATATAAATACCCCTCAGCCCTCAACACTTGATGCATAAGAAGAAAAGTTTTAAAACAAGTTTATAATGGTTTAAGTGTGTTTAAAGTGTATTTTTACAAGAGTTTATGTGAAGAAGTTTTCACAAGATGAAGAGATCATCTATTTCGTGTTCGCGCTTCAATCGCAATCTCTCTCACTTTTTTCAGAGAAGTTTTCTCTAAACCATATATCTAGCTTTATATATATATATATATATATATATATATATATATATATGTAAATATGTTTATACTTGTTGATTAATCTTTTCATTAAGATAGATTTCATATTGAGTTTAGTTTTGTTATTGCTCATTGATCACATACACCACCTATTGAGCTTTTAGTATTTTATACATTATATAATTGGGTTGTGGTGAGTGATACATTGAGTGTGAGCTTAATTGAGTTCTCATCTTGTTAGAGAACAAAAACTTTGTATTTGTGAGACTGTTTGCTGAGATCTTATTGTAATACATAAGTACAATGAAAGGAGTGGTTGGTGAGAGACGGGGTCGATTCCAAGAGAAGTGGCATCGGTTGTAAAGGCTAGGTAGAGGTGATAAATCCGAGTACTTGAGGAAGATGACACGTGAGAGGTCAAGACTTAGAGGGTGTATTGTGTGATTACAAATGTGTGAGTTGTAAACGTTGTCAGTGAGTGTTATAAACCGATTGTGTAGTTATCTTTTGAGATAGTGGAGATTCTCCTCTAGAGTGAGGAGCGGGGACGTAGGTCGAGAGTGACCGAACTCTGTGATCACATTGTTTTGCTTGTGTTTGTCTTTTGCGTACTGTCTCATTTACATATTGTGTTCATGTTTATATCGCCCTTGTTTTAGTTACATATCCTTACAAATAATTTGTTGAATATCACATTTGCTTCAGTAAATTGTTAATAAGTTTTATTTTTGCATAAATATTGGAATAGATTATTAAATACCCTATTCACCACCCTCTCTAGGATAATTTCATGTTCTACATTGAAGTCCATTTGTTTAAAGAGACAAATACCAACTCAACTTGCATTCCCCCAAAAAAACATCCCATTTCTTCTATCTAAAAAAGCCACGTTCATTGCAGTTTATTCAGGGCGTGTTTGATTCGCTTGAAAGAGCGTAGAAATTATTTTTCTCCATCTATCAATAGTGTCACCTCAAACAAAACTCATTTTGGATTTTTCTTTGTCCTGCTTTGGTTCACTTCCTCTCTTCCACCATCCACCCACAGAAATCCCCTCCACGTCAGCTATTCGCCTTTCCCTCATTTCCTATCAAAATGAGAGGAAATCAGTCGAAATCGTAGAAACTCTATACTATTATCAGATTTGTGGTTTATTTGCAAAAATCTTGTTGATGGCTAGGGTTACTATTGCTTTCCCTCAGTTTTTTATTCACTCTTCACATCTCGGTTCCTCTCTAATGGTTGTGAGCTTATTGATGTGTTGATTTTGTGCTTGATTTGTGATTTATCAAGCCTTGGTTCCTCGAATTTGTATTTTTCGCTAGATCCTGCAAAAAGGCAGCGCCTTTCTAGTAAAACCTTGTTCTTGTTGTTAGATTTGTAAAAAATCAGTAATCTAAGGTATAATTTCTATATTTCTTTGGAATTACAGTGATGAAATTTGGATCTTGCAGTAAGCCTTTCTTAATTTCTTCATGTTCTTATGAAATCGTGAAAAAATTTCAAAGTTCTAATTTTTGTCACAATTCTAATTTTTGTCTAGTGTAGTCATAGTTTTAATTTTTATAATTTATTTTTTGTAGTTTTTGTAAATTATAAAATTTGTCTACTTTTTATAATTTTATAAATTAGAACTCTTGAATTTGTTCTAATTTTTTGTAAATTACAACAAAGTAGAACCTATATAGTGTTGTCGGAGTTTGATTAAGTCCTAAAATTTTGGTATTGGACATGAACATGAACAAAGCAAGAAATTAATATGAGGATGTATATTATATGCATTTGATTTATGATGGTTTGGATTTATTGTGCTCGTAAAAATATTTATCTTTCTTGGGCATATCACAGTAGGTTCATTAACCAAATATCTATGATTTACTATTTTTATATCTTAGTTATGATATGTTTGTTGATCTCATGAGGCTGTAGTATTTATGATAAATCAAGTTATTTATAGGTTTCAATAATTTTTCTGCTAATTTGGCTGCGTAATTTCATACTGCTATGACCAATCATGTTATTTACATATTACAAATGATTTTTTATTTCAAACAAGTATTTATGATGAATCAGGTTATTTACAGGCTTCATATGAAATTTCTGCTAATTCAGGTGCTTATTTCATACTGTTATGAGCAATCATATTATTTTCAAGTTTCATATGGTTTTACATGTTAAATAGATGTTTATGATGAATCAAGATGTTTATAGGTTTTCGTACGTTATTTTAGCAATTTTCTTTTGGTATGATTACCACCCACAAATGTCAAGAATAAATTTACCTTTAGTGAGAGGTAAGTTTATCATGGCGACCATATATATTTTTTCTACAAACTTCAATACCAACTAAACACAAGAAGAGTGAAAAAATGTCTAATCAACCAAAAGTTTTCCTATTCTTTAGATACTAATCAAACAAAGGAAAAAAATGTGTAAATTGATTTCCCACCATGTTTTATATCTGAACTGAACACCAACAATCAATATTATGAAAAACTTTAGAAAACTCAAAAAATAGATTTTTGTCATGGAATGACGTTTCCCAGTAAAATGAGAAACATACCAAGAGACCAAATCCGTTGAAAGAAAAGTCGGCCCTATTTTATTCAACTAAAAATAAAATAAAAGAAGCGAGTGGCGTATGCAATTTGCAGCGCACTATATAAATCAAAAGATTTCGTGCTGATTTCAGTATTATAAACAAGATTTGTGTAGATTTGTTAACCACATGCATTAGCTAAAATTATAAAGTACCCTACATGCGCGTATGCGCAATCTCCCACGTGATAAACTCAGAGAAAGTAAACTAATTATGTGCAATCTATCTGATCATACCGTTAAAGTACACGCATGTATAAGTTATATGTTCGGGGCAGATGTGTTGCGTGCGTTCATTAATTAAGTTATATGTGTGGGGCCGTCCTGGTTATGAGTTGCGTGTGCTCTTTAGTTAAGTTATAAGAAATGATAGAGACACACTCTAAGGTACTAACCATACTCCCTCTCTCTTTACAGTGCTGGGGCCCCACATGTGATTTTTTTAATAATCACATGTGGGGCTCCCTGCACTGTAGAGAGAGAGGGAGTGTAGTTGGTGGTGTGCCTTAGAATGTGCCTGTAGCGTCTCTAGTTATATATGTGTGGGACCATCCAAACCCGTACAAATTTATAAATCATCCTCCCTTCACCAAAGGCCTTCCAAAATTTTACCCGTTGCGGTTAATCTGAGTAGTTAAAGGCTTCAATATGACTTACACAGTCTTAGTTTTGATTTTAGAGAGAGTTATTAAATAAAAATTTTCTATTTTTAGATTTAACAGTAAATTAGAACAAATGGTTTTTTAATCAAGAATCGTATTGCTTTTTTTAGTCATGAATTCCGACCCCATTTGCCAAGGGGCTAAGAGAAATATTAAGAGCATTTAAACCCATCTTAATTTTTCTAAACGAGTTAATTTAGTCAAAGGGCTATTAAATCTTTTACAATAGTTAAAATTAGGTAAACCCTCTAGACAAGGGGTTAACAATCTGCCTAAAGAGGTAGATTAAAAGGTATACTCACTGGATATAAGGAATGAAGCTTTGAAAAAATAATAATAGTAGTAACTAATTTAGGAAATTTATGGCAACTAACATTTTTATTCCTCTTGGCAAGCAAAAAAAATTTAACCATTCATCTTAACTAGCAAATCCAAACGGTTAAATCATTTTTAACCTTTTATGAATAATTAAGAGCTAGTTTGATATTGTTTTATTAAGGGTGTTTCTGCATTTTTTTAATAACAACCAATAATGGTGTTTGGTAAAATTTTTTTGTCATGCTTATAACTGCTTCTACTTTTAAGGAGTGTTTTTAGAAGTAATGTAAGACTGTTTTAAAAGTAGCTTCTTCTTTTTTTTTTTACATACCATATATATCTTTTATTTTTGAACAATGATCATTAAGTATAATTCAACCAAACACCTTAACTGTTTTTTAAGCAACTTTTTATATTTGATTACCAAATAGCTACTTTCAATGTTGGATTTGGTAGAAGATTAGGTGGAGGGTTTTAGAGGAACAAAGCAACTAAATTAAACAAGAGAATAAAATTGTTCTCTTGATATAAGCCGACACTATGAGGAAGACGCTAAAGCTATGCTATACTGTTATTGTTGCTTTTCTTGATATAAAATGAAGATATATGAGCTCTTTATATAGTTCAAAGTACATACATTGTGATAACTATTACTAACTGTTAAATTCAAATGACATAAAAAATACTTGTGTAAATGAAACAAAAATAAATACAATCCAAAAGTTAATTAAGGCTAGCTTGAACTTCAATAGTCCCCCTTAAGCTAGACTTCAGTAACACCGAGTTTCTTCTTCGTCTTATTGAAGTTGCCTACTTTCAATGCCTTAGGTAAAAATATATGCAACTTGTTTACATGTGTTCAGAAACTAATTTCAACTTCTCTATCTTTCATCAAGTCAAGAATGAAATGATGCTTGATCTCTGTATGATTGCATTTGCCATGAAAACCTGGATTCTTTGAGAGCGCGCTAAATTGTTATCACAAGATAATCTTGTACCATTAGCTTCTTGATGTTTGAGTTCATTTAGGATCCACCTCAGCTAGAGAGCTTTCCGACCTATAGAAGACAAAGAAATATATTCTGCTTTACACTACAAGAAATTACATCTTTAACGAAGGGATTTCCCTTCGTTAAAGAGCTGAAAACCTTCGTTATTGTATGCTAACGATGGGGAAAAATCCCTTCGTCGCCCGTTGTTAAAGCCCTCTTCGCTAAAGGGTCACGAAGGGATATACTACCCGTCGTTATAGAGTCTATAATGACGGAACATATTACCATCGTTAATATTTACGACGGTAATTATCACCGTCGTTACTATCAATGACGGGAATATTTTCCCGTCGTTACCATTAGTGACGGGATATTTTCCCGTCGTTACCATTAGTAACAGGGATATTTTCCCTTCGTTACCATTAGTTACGGTGATATTTTCCCATCGTTGAAGACTAATTAATGACGGTTGTATACCGTCGTAAAAGTCCTCATAATGGGTAATTAGTAACCCATCAACAACAGTGATTTCCCTTCGTTGATGAACAAAATACGATTTATAAAACCATCATTGTAGACTACAAATTTCTAATATACATTAATAATAATTTTTTCATTCATAAACAACTATCATATTATTCTTAACCTGACACTAAGATTCACAATAAAAATATATTAAAAATACCCAATAATGAATACGAGGAAAAATAATAATTTCATTCATTAATAACATCAATAAATAAATATCCATCATCCTCAAATATTCAGTACTAATAACAAGAGTTAATATCCTAATTGTTCCAAAGAAAAATACATGAAACAATCTAAAATAAATTAAAATAAAAGTTTGGGGAAGACACATTCTTTCATCTCTAATCATCGTCAAAAAAAGACTCGAGCTACCCCCCTCCTAATCTTGCATGGATAGCCTGAAATTTTAAAAAAAATCACATAATTAAGAAATATCAATTAAACAAATATTATCAGGAATGTTGAGCAACGTGTGAGAAAGGTGTCATCATAATGTTGAAAAATTTTGAACGCCACACTGAAGCTTGATTCAGGAATGTTGAGCAACGTGACAAGGAAGATATACCTACAACGATAAAAAAAATAAAAGTAAAATTAGCATAAACTCAAACTTAAAGAAAGTTTAGCCATTAACTTTAAGCTTTATCAATAAAGCAGATTAAATCTAGCTTACTCCAGAAAGGATATCAGTCCATCACTGTTAGTATCAAAAAGCATAAACAACGGTGACGAATCACAATGCAGTTCACCAAGAAAGCACTCTCCTCTAAGATGTCCTTCTCTAAGAAAGTGCTCGCCTTCGAAATGACTCTGCAACAGCAAAGAGAGACAAACAACTCTTAGTAATGTTGATATTGAAACTGGCGAGCATGTTTTGACGAGTGAACTATGCATACGATAGGTGTACACAATGCAAGTTTCACATTTCACAAGTTATATAGAAAAAGGTTAACATATATCTATATTGGTCACACACTTTAATCATCCCATAAATGCTGGTTTTATGTGTGGAATGCATAATAGGTAATACTAAAGCAACAATAATTTGTAAAACTACATGTATTGCACTATTCAGGTATTTATACCTTCAGAGTTTCAAGATCATTTGTATGCTCTGCATCTTTTTGTCACTGAACAGCAGCCCCAAGGCGGACAAGGAGCTCATTTGTTTTCCCAAGAAGCATTGTTAAGCGTTCATTTTTGCTCTCCTCTACCATCTTCATATATGCTTCATGGTCATCTTCTTTCAGTGCTTGGTACCTCAACTTTTCTGCACGTGTAGCTCTTTGCCTTTGCCTTCCATGCCGTTGCTATCGAGCAGAAAAATCAAAAAGTTTTACAAACAGATGGAAATGCAAGCAAATGCATGCTTCAATAATCAACTATCATAAATAAACTTCAACGCAAGGGTGTCAGACTTTGTTTCTCTTGGGCAAAAGCGCGTGTGTGCATGCTCACATACACACAGAGATGTATGGACCAAAACCATCTGATTTTATTTACATTTTTGGATAACATTTAGTGGCGCCAATCGTCACTTTGCACAGTCACCTAGAAGCATTCAAACCAAAAGAATAATTGGTTTGGAGTCTCACCATTTGTGTATGTTGACATGTGCTTCGTGCTGGTAACTATGTACATGACACTGAGAATAGACCAGTTTGATATCACCTTTCAACCAAGAGCACAGTCCCTTGCATAATACAAACGACAAACATCTGTTTGTGTATTTTGGCATGTGCTTGGTGCTAAGTATGCATGTGACATTGGGAATAGAGTAGTTTAATATCACTTCAACTAGAATAAGCGAAAGCAGATTCCTCTTGCATCATATGGATATGGGCTGTATGTGCTAGCTTCTCTTTTACAGATCTTTAGATGTGCTAAGGTGGAGTGTTTGTAGTTTTTTCATTTTTCATTTTTCATTTTTCATATGTTAGAAGCTATTTGAGCTATAGTCAATAAAAGAAAACTAAAGAAATAGTCAAACAAGGAACAATCTCTACATAAAATTGATACCAGAACATGGTCATTCCTCACTTTTCGTCGTTTAGAAGCACCATGTGCTTGCAGTTGAAATTCACGGGCAGTATTAAGTAAATCAGCAAAAAAGCTCCTCTTTCTCATTTCATTGCGGTTCTTCTCTTCTTCTTCCCAAATTGAGAGGCTCTGCAATGAGATCTATGCAATAAGAGACAAAAAACCAATTTGTGAAAGAACATGAACGGTGTAAAAAATATTAGATATTGAAATTATGACATTATAAAACCTCAGCATCTCTTTTTTTCAGCTGATGATCAGTGTCCATGGCAAAAGCATCTCCAATACCAAACATACTGAAAGGATGCCACAGTCGCATCATTCCTCTGTCAAACAGGTATATTGAACTCCCATTATTAATAAGTGAATGATACCTCAAATTGATCAGTAGATCAGTCGATCCCCGAATTAAACTATAGATCCTGGAATTGATGTATACGTTAAATTAATTATGCAATTAATTTCTTCACATGAATTCTTCACCTGACTATAGATGCATAGCAGATAATTTCTTGAAAATTACATAAAGAAAAAATAACCATTATAAATAAAGCCTAAAGTAGAACATTTAATATCAAAACATAGAGAAAATCCATAAAAAAACAACCATTAAGTGCAATTATACCAGACAAGAATGGCGCTGGCAGGGGCACGACGAAGGGTTGCGGTGGAGATCTGGCGGTGCTGGGGCGACGCCGACGACGGGGCGACGAAGAGCAGGCACTGAGCGGAGATTAGCGGCTCTGGGGCGATGAGAGCGGCGTCGGCACTGAGCAGCGGTAGGTGGAAGAGATCATCAGCGTTGTGGCAGGATCGTGGGCAGAGGCAGGAATGCCGGTGCTTGTAGGAACGCTAGCGCTTGTAGGACGCTGGTGATGGGCTGTGGCAAGAACGCTGGCATTGGGAGGCGACGGCGCTGGAGCTGGCGCTAGCACATGGAGGAGAATAGGGGCGATTGTATGCCCTATGTGAACAGTAACGAAACTTTTAATTAGGGTTTAGATTAATATGCGCTAGTGGGTTATTTGGGTTCCGGTTCTAATTTATATTAGTTTTGGTTAGTGGAATGTTTGGGTTAGTGGCCTGTTATGCTTAGGATTAGGAATTATGATTAATGAAGGTAATAGACTCCTTCTTGTTTTAGAATCCAATAACGACGATATTAGAACCAAATCAACGAAGGGATTAGAAAACTGTTATCCCACCTCACATCATTACTCTAATAATTATGATAACTCGATGAAGGGCTTTAAAACCGTCGTTATTGTACACACATTAATGACGGTCAATTGGTCCCTTCACTAATTTTGGTTGTTAAATACCAGATTTCTTGTAGTGTTATCTGTAGAAAGCGGCACAACATATTACTTCTTTGATTCTCAAGAGATAGTGTAGGCATAAAAAATTACCTATAAGTTCCCACACAGAGCTCGAGATGAAGAGAATGCGATAAGTACTGTTATCCGTAAAGAAGCAAACAAGCGCATGAAGCGAGTCGGCGAAGCGTACGAGTCAATAGAACGCGCGAAACGGCAAAATGGCGAACAAACGACCCCGTGTTTTGTACCTGTAGTGCTAAACACCCTTTGTGTTTCGCTCCCTTGTGTGAAACACAAAGGGTGTTTCGCACATGGGTGTGTTTCGCACATGGTGTGAAACACTAAGTGTGTTTCGCACCTGATGCGAAACACACAAATTGTTTTGCACCTGCCAGGACTCCTGGGACGTGTTTCTGTAGTTTTTGATCTATTTCGACTGTTCTGGAATGTCCCCAACAGCCTTGAGGCTATCTTTAAATATGGGAGAGTTGCTAAAGCTTTTGCCAACCCGAAGGCCCTTATGCACAGGTAATCGAAAATTTTGAGTTTGAGGCGAGTTGCTGACCCTGTGAGAGGAGGAGCATGAATTTCAGATTAGAAGGCAAGTTCTTGGTGAGTTCTTCATGTAAAGAAGAAGAGTTCGAGAGATCTGCGGCCCTTTCAGTCCTTCAGCTATTTCCTTAGGATCGGACTTTGCTTCGATCATGAGAAGGGTATTGATCTTTCTTCGCCGAGGGATTTACTTTTGTTCTTGTGTCTTTTACGATATAAGAACATCGTGCCTTCATTTCATATCATTCCCTTCGTCGAGGCAAAGATCATGTGCAAACAGTGATTGATAAAAGATCCTGCTTGTGTTTCTAGGAGATTCTCTATTTAAATTCTTTTGTGTAGAGAAGTCTTATAAAAGGCTCACTCTTTTGAACTTGTAAGTTGATAAACGATTGTAACGAGTTCCAAAATGAATCAAATTTCTGACGCAAACACATTGGCGACCACAGTGGAAGCCAACAACCACTCTGCGAGGCTGTACTGTCGCAACCAATGATCAAGATCCCGGTTAAAACAGAGGTCGAGTATGAGTTCAACCAGCAAAAGTTTGAGGAGTATGTCTCCTCCTCCTCCTCCAGATCCGCCTCCCCTTGCAAGCATATGAAAGTCTCTTCTTTGAAGAAGATATGTTGGTCTCCGGATCTGAAGACCTACAGCGACGACTCTCACCCAATCGCTTCTCTGGCATCCAAGAAAGCCAGATCTGCTGCTCATGACAACTCCCTACTAGTTAAGGAGTTGCTCGCCAAAAGCGCATCAATTCTGACGAAGAGGGCTCATCAAGGGCAGCACTAATGCCTCGCTCGTCGATTCGCCAAAACTTTGGAGCAGGTTGACGGACTCCACCATCAAGTGGACTTGGAATTTCGGAGGCACCAAGCGATTAGGCTGTAGCCACAATAAGCAACCAATCTCTCCTCTAAACCATCAACCAACAAGTGGGTTCGTGTCAAACGAACCCGTTCGACTCTCGAGGAGCGCATCCAAAAGCGTTGTGCACTTCTCGTTCATGCATAGATTCTCATGCAGAAGGCACAAGAGCTGTAAAAGGAAGAGGCTATCAATGAATCATTAAAATCTAAAGAAGTTTGGGTGTCGAAGGCCAAAACAACACCGAAAATAACACAGAAAACAGCTGAAACACCTCTATCTGGTGCGAAACACCACCTGGTGTGAAATACCAAGTGTGTTTCACACCTGGTCCAAGCTTTGGACATGTTTCTCAGCCTCTGACAGCCTCCGGCCCTGCTCCATTTGATCTTGTACCACCGGTGAAACCTCATAGTAGCGTGGACCTGTCCAAATTCAAAATGAAGATGGAGGATCGCCTTGGTCCTTTGCACGAGGATCAGGGCAAAGCTCCAGTTAAAGAATGCTTAGGTCTGGTAAACAAATCCTGAGTAACTCTTCCGGTTGGGGGTCGTACGTGTCCTCTCAATAA
This sequence comes from Asparagus kiusianus, assembly GCA_022839385.1. Lineage (NCBI taxonomy): Eukaryota > Viridiplantae > Streptophyta > Magnoliopsida > Asparagales > Asparagaceae > Asparagus > Asparagus kiusianus. Next base: position 354,003 of record BQKN01063543.1, read on the forward strand.
GTTGAAGTTATCCCATATCAGAAAAATACCCGTAACCGCCCGCTTAGGATTATGTGTCGAGGCTCAGGAGCCCGTTGAGATTCCATACTCCCAAGGTAGTGGATCTAAACGTGCAACTCCTAAGAATACCAACAAGGCATTACATACCCGAAAGGAGACGTGTCTGTTACATGACAATGTTATACCTGGAGAATCAAGTCAATAGCTGATAGGTTGCTCCGGCCATAATAATGAGTTGTATTATCAGGCTAGGGGTACGAGTAAATCTCAAAAGAGAAGTATCCTAGAATCGGACTCTCATTGTCCATATGAAAAGTTATTCAGGATAATATTATCAGCATGTAGCTGCCCCAGGACTGCTCCATGAAGGGTCTCGCTATTTGAAAGGATCTCCAATGAAGTGCCTAAATGTAAATCAATACGCTTCCATAAAAGAAGATCAGTCGGTCATGATGATAAACTCCCAGAAGTCACCATCAACATGGCCGATAAGGGAAAGTAAACACGACATTCCAGTCCCGATCCATTTCCAGGGGCATCCTAGCATCTCACCTAGTTACGATGGGTACTATCAGACCTAGGCCGAGCAGAGAACACTCCTCAGATTATGAAGCATCAGATACCAACTCCACAGTCGCTTCTGACAATACGATTTCCAGCATGGGATGATCATGTGAAATGTTCATGATCAACGCTGAGCAAATGTCTCAGTTACTTCAAGAAGCTATAACAAAGTAGAAAGAAGAATTCAAAGCTGAGATGGAGTTGACCGTGCATCAAATAAAGGAAGTACACGACTAACAGATTCAAACATTATCAAACCAGATTGGCGAATCTAGCCGTCATAATGCTACTAATCAATGAGATAGTGTTTCAGACGTGGATAAAAATCCCAACGCTAATACCCCTCCTATTGATCAAAATGTTAGGGGTGGTCCTACTGAGGATAATAATGTTAGGGGTGGCCTAGTTGTTCCTCCCTGGAATCGTCCGAAGAAAAATACAAGTGAGGATGAGAAAATGAAAGACCTGGAGAGCAAAATCAACGTATTAATGTCTGCTAAAGAGGTAAAGAAGACCGGGATTCCATGTCCGTATCCCAGAGAGTGGGAATCAATTCTGTATCCAGTAAAGTTTAACCTTATCAACTTCATGCCATTCGACGGGAGATGTTCACCTACTCAACATTTAATCTACTTCAAGGCGTGATCTCTGGTAACAAACCCTTGATGGTTCGGTCATTCGTTGGTACCCTTCGCGGAGCTGCCTTCGATTGGTACCGTCGTCTCAAGACAAGATGTATCAACTGTTAGGACAACATGGAGTGTATGTTTCTCATCAACTTCTTCGATGATGACACTGAGGTGTCAATCAGCACATTATTTGATGAGAAGTAAAAAGACAAAGAAATGGTCGACAACATTGTCAAACGCTTACAAAATAAGGTAATGAATTACCGAGACCCAGTCACGGAGGAGTTCATCTTCTAAACTTGTCACAACAACCTCACTTTGGATGTGCTAAAAGCCATGGGAACAACACCGTTCAAAACGTGGAATGATTTGAAGGTGCGCAAGGAGAAAGCCGAACGCTTCCTCAAAAGGAAGAAGGTTGAGAGAGGCCAACCGGTAGTGAATCACCCTAAGCAAAACTTTGTCACTCGTGGTAGAGGGAAAGCACCAACAAAGATAGTGGACGCGAATCAAATATTCCAATTATAGCCTCAATAGCAACTGCAACCGCAAGCGTCATAGCAGTCACCGTCTTAGTGGCAAATGAGATCTCAAAGGTAATAGAAGACCAAGGAACCAAAGTTCCCAAAGCAGTATTCTTTTAAGGAAGACGAGGTCCCCAGTATATTCAAATACCTTCTGGAGAACAACAAGATTAAGTTGCCTCCAATCACTAACCAAGAGGGAGCTAAGAAGATTATAGATCCAAAATACTATGCATTCAATAGAGTGGTTCATCATCTCACCAAGACATGTTATGCGGTCAAAGGTAAAATCCAGGCCCTGATTGATGTCGGGATCATCACTGCAAAGTAACCTAAGGAAAAGATAGCAGGTGCGAATGCAGTTACTATCAGGTTTGAGTTAGTTCCCCTAACATGGTTTCAACCAGAACCCATCATGAATGTAGAAATCAAGACTGTCAACGACGACCCTTACAGACAACGCCAGAAGGGCTTGTGTCACATACAGCCCCGAACGACAAAATTCTTTGGGTCTATCAGATCTACTCGAAGACGAATAGTGGATGGGGTCCTTTTCTAAGAAGAAATCCAAGTCTAAGGGCAAGGGAAAGTCTTGTTACACCACCACAACGATTTCAGAGGATAATAACAAAGGGATCCCTGCCTTTTCGCTTTCTGACAATGAGCATGAAGCTTTTGTGACCAACGGGGAACCAACCTTTGTCACTAGAAGTGAGAATGAGTATCGGTTCAATTATCCTAAGGTGACTGATCAATTAGCTAAGCAAGGAATGGTCACGGCCACGCCAAAGTCTTCTGAAAAACCTCAGCAGCCATCAACCAATAAATAGAAGGAGGCTATGGCTAAACAAAAGGAACCCCAGCACCAAGAGATTCAAAACCTAAAGAAGTCTTGTTTTAATCGTCCGATTGGGAGAGATAAACTGGGAAGTTCAAACACTCTATACCACTTTGATGTTATGGCACAATTAGATAACATCCCATCGAGGATAGCTCTATATGAGTTACTACGTTCTTCTAAAGACACTTGTGAGGCTTTCCAAGAAGCTCTGGCCGATTCTGATGTGTTTCTCACTCAGATCAAGCAAGCCCCAAAAGAGCCGGAGTCGTTAGTTCAGCATTGTAACCTCATGGCCAAATAGTTTTCCTGCATAACCTTTACTAAATAGGACATGCAAACAAGGAACTCAAAGCATGGCAGACCGTTGCATTTTAACAGATCCAAGTCGATCCGGGTTTCACTATCAGCATTATGCCACTCCGATTGATGTACAATCTCAGAATCCCCACTACTAAGTTGGCTTCAACAGGCACTATTATCTATGAATTCAATACCAGTGGGTCTAAGCTATTGGGTAAAATCCGGGTATAGTACCAACTCGGAGATTTAAAATCGGAGGTCACGTACTATGTGATCGATGCGAAGACTTCTTATAACTTACTATTGGGTTGACCCTAGATCCATGGTAATGTTATAGTCCCTTCCACCCTCTACCAGTATCTAAAATATGTAGACGCTAATAACGAGGTTAAAACGGTGATTGCGGATAAACAACCATTTAAGGGATTGGAAAACTATTTCACTGATTCCTTTCTTTACGATGCTGAATTCGATACTAAATCATCGGTATAGGCACGGACAACGGAGAAGAAGCTAACACCAAAGCTTGCCTTTATTATGATGGAGGTTTTGTATTAAATAATATTGTACCTTTTGTAATCAATCTTGACGATGAAGAATCGTAAGATAATAGTTGTAATTGGTAACTTTTCTAAGGGGAAATAAATGATGATTTAGAGTATTCGCCTTGTCTTGATGATGTAATGTAGGGGCTGTATAATTACCCCAATATACATATGACGCTTCGGTCATCTTGTATGATAAAGAAGCGTATCCAAGACTCACTTCGAACAACCGTCATCATTCCTGCTAAGACAGGGGGTGAAAAGGAGTTAATCTTCGACAAAGAGGAGATATCTCCACCATCAGATCCCTTCACAAAGGAAGATAATGACGATGAAAGACCTAGTCCTCACTTATTCAGATATAGTCAACAACCGTGTAACTTCATGAAGAAATGGGGATAAAACTTCTCACTCGAAGAAGGTCTTTGTTTTGGTGAAGATCCACGAGTTCCACCTCACTCGGCCTATGTACCAAAAGGAAAACCCGATGATTATTATAGCTATAAAGGGGGTCTAGGCTACATCCCTTTATTCGATGATGAATGTTGTTGGCAAGTCATCGACCGATTAGAGAATAAGGATGAATACTCATCCGATCCTTCAAATTACGACTTCGACGTTAGTCTTAGAGAAATGTTCAAAGGCCTGATATCGAATATGGCCACGGTCGATCTCCTCACAATAGAGGAAGACGATCAATTGCCAACATGGAAAGATCCTTGGATCCACCACCTAAATATCCAATATGGTGATAGATTCAAACAAAGAGAACCTCCCACCGAAGACAAAGTGGTCTAGGTGAATATGTGCAATGAAATGAATCCAAAGCCCATATTCATTAGTGATAGCCTTCCACAAGATGAGAAGGAAGAGTTGATTGCCCTCATTAGGGAATACATAGATGTTTTTGCCTGGAATTACGAAGATATGTCAGGACTTGATGCAAACATAGTGATGCATTACCTTAATCAAATCGGATGTCAAACCTGTCAAGCAGCAGCAAAGATAGTTTCGTCTGCAAATTATAGAAGTGATCGGGTCTGAAGTTAAAAAGCTGATCGACTCGGGTTTTATCTGGGAGGAGCAACATCTCGACTGGCTAGAAAATATTGTATCGGTCCTTAAAAAGAACAGGAAAATCAGGATTTGCATCGACTTCATAGACCAGAACACCTCTTGCCCAAAGGATGATTTCCCTCTTTCGATCACGAATGTTATTATCGGCAACACGTGCGGGTTCGAAAGAATGTCCTTTATGGACAAATTCTCAGGTTATAATCAAATCAAGATATACTGGGATGATGAAAAGCATACCGCATTCACGATACCGCTCGACATCTTCTGCTAAATGGTTATGCCCTTCGACTTGAAGAATACAGGCTCTATATACCAACGGGCAATGATGATGATTTTCTAGGAACACCTCCAGAAGACCGTCGAGTGCTATGTTGATGATTTGGTCACGAAAAACCGCAGCAAAGATGACCAAATTAAAGACTTGAAGATGATGTTTGATCTCATGTGGAGTCACCAATTGAAGATGAACCTTACCAAGTCCTTCCTGGGAATGTCCATCAGCAAATTCCTCAGGTTCGTCATCACCACTAAGGGTATTCACATTGATACTGATAAAGTGAAGGCGATACATGAGTTACAACCCCTGAGAAACATCAAAGAACTCAGCAGACTACAAGGGCGATTGGCTTATATCCACCAGATCCCAAACCCAACTTCGTACACAAGAGTACCGTGCCAGGAAAATTACCACTTGGTACAGGTGCAGAAGTCGTCGAGACCCCTGCCTGTGGCCCCACATCAGATGAGGGAAGGGTGTCCTTCGAAGTCACCGGAGCCGCCTGCGATACAGAAGAAGGGGTAGGTTGAGCAGCTCCCACCCAAGAGACAGTATCATCCTGACCATCCGCCGCTCTGGTGGTCCCCACGGTCTCTTCGCTACAGGCCTTCTTGGCCTCTTCCGCTCTGGAACCCTCCGCCACCTCTCGCTGCCGTTTGGTGAGCAACGAGCTGCTTGGAGACAACAGGGGCATCCCCATCCGCCCAGCAATCGTGCTTCGGGCTTGCTCCAGACGTTCACCCGCTCGGGCCAACTCGACAGGCTCCCTGCGCTCACCTTGGGAATCCGAGGGAAGACTAGGAGAAGGAACTTGCGTCTCTGGCGCCTCAGATCCGTCTGGGCCCATGTCGCCGCCTTCGGTGTCTCCAGCCAGGTCCTCGAACAACCACTCCTTAACGGTTTGGCGGCCTCTCCGTCTCAAAGTGCGTAGAGGCCTTCTAGGAATACGCCCCTGCTCCGCCAAACACGAGCCGCCAAACCAAAAGCCTTCGGGATCAGCATTGGCACCCCGATACCACCTGTAGTACAGGAGAGTGTGATGCAAATCATGATCCTTCGTAGGTAATTCGAAGTGGGCATGGGTACCGCCAGCGTAAGTCTAGAACTATCCCCGAGCTCCGTCCACCAACCTCCCTTCAAAGTGCAGATGGGGATTGACGTTGCCCACATACAGTTGGTCATACCCAACTGGCGAGCGAACCGGCAAGGGACATACGGCTCAAGATAGCACACGGAGCCCGTTCATAGGATGTGATACCCCGGTCGGATATTCACCAACCAGCGGAAGGCGCCGCGCGAAAGGACCGTGTGATGATCCACCGTCGGCACATCTTTGAGGGACTCCCCGTATCATCCTCCGCTGAAATAGGGAAGGAAACGGCGGAAATTGTAATGGGCGAAATGGGAGAGCGTCTTCCGCGTGTCAGGAATGTCCTTACACTTCCAGGAGCACCTCTCCAAGCGCTCGACGAACGGAACAAACCTGTCTCCCTGAGGAGTCGCAGTAGCACTCATCAAACACTCATAATGGCAGACAAACCATGCCATCAAATAAGTATACGGTAGCCCCACCCTAAGATTGGGGGTTCTTATAATCTCTTCTGCCCCCTCATCAATAGCCGATACACGGTAGAATTGGGCTGTCAGGGTGCGGAGCCCCCCGGTAGATGCACGCTATCGTCGCCGATACCAAGGCATAAGACTTCCCATGGGCCAAGCAGACTGCGGGATACACGACCTCCACAGGAAGAGCCTCGAAAGAGTGAGTAGGGACTACACACCTCTTCAGCCATAACATGAGGTACCCTACGAGCAGAGCCTTCCCAGATATGGGGGACTTCGCCTGATGATGGAACGAGTGAAGGACCGTACCATATTTAAATCCGCCCTCATCACGTTCGAGAGTCATGGTGCTTCCCTCTTCAGCTGTTCTCGCCTCCACTTCAGACTGGTCACACTCGCCTAGTGGAAGAGCTGGCTTCCCCTTGACATCGTTCCCTGGGAACAGATATTCAGCCCAATTCTTGTGGCTGATCCCCGGGGTTCTCTTCTTCTTCCCCTTATGATCTACAGCCCCTAAGGTACTGAGGCAGATGTGGTAGTGGCAGAGTAGCTCCCACAGAGTTTCAACCGCTAGGGGGGAGTGGTTCGAGAGCTGGTCAATCTCGTCTTGATCAGGGACGTACTCCTCATAGGGAAAGTCTCCCAGAGGCAACCCTGACACGTCGTACATCTCGTGAGGGGTAATGCCGAGCTCACCGTTGGGGGTGAAGAACGTGCCGCTTTTCGCACAGTATAGTTCCAGAATGCCATAGAACTGGGAAGTGTTGATCCGCAAACCATGTCGAGTGGCTTGAATGGCCACATATAGCTCCGAACCCTTGAGATCAGAATTCTCGGCCAGGACATAATCGGTGATCTTGGACCACCAAGTGTCGCTACCAGGCGCTGAGTATACCCACCCTGGGGCTCTGAAGTCTTTTGGGGGAAATCTCCCACCAACACGAAAAAAGCGGTGGTGAAAAGTCTTCGCTACCGCCGTCGTCTCCCTGCCGGCGGCTCATTGGATAGCAGGCCAGGGCGCAGACCCGTCACGCGCTTACAGGAACTCTCCACCCCATACCTAGCCAGAGAGCACGTAAAGACGCCGCAGGTGACCCCGTCCTGAGTTGGAGTCAAGTCCCAGTTCATCACGCGGGGGACCGCGAGAGACTGCAGCTCGACGATTGAAAACCCTCTCGGCATACTGGGGAGGTAATAGTGAGTCCCTTCCACCGTACGGAACCACCTGCTATCTTTGAGCAACAGGACGGAATGGTCAGTCGCTGCATCGCCGAATAAAAAACTGAGGCTTTGGTAACTCCGCCCTGGCATCGTCTGTCAGCACCGCATCGGTCGTCAACTCGTAGAGCGTCAGGTGATACCCATCCGAGACCCTCTCTACCAAGCCATGAGGCTTATCGACAGCGAACACGGGTGCCGGAGCTAGGGACGGGAACCGAGGAGGGGCCGTATAACCCGCATCCCCGGCATGGCCAACGGCCACACCCTCAGGAAAAGCCTCATCAGAAAAATTCGCTGCAAAAAAAAAAGATCAGTCAAGACAAGATCCGCTGTAAAGGCGATGTCACCCATCGAACAGGAAAGGCTTGAACTCGCCTATCGAAAGGCCGGTTCGCCCCCTTCTCATTAGAGTTTGAGCTCGCCCGAGGAGACAGAAATTACCCTCTAAAGGCAAATAGGGCTAACTTAACCCCAAATCGGGGAGGCTACCAAAGGACGAGCGAATTCTAGGACATAGGGCGACACTCATTCCCCCACGCCCAACACCCATAACCAACACGCGGTCGTCAGGAGGATCTCGCGACTTACCTAAACGCGGCTCCGGCATGCGGAGGGGCGCACCGACGGAGAGACGGTCGGCAAAGCGTCCGGGCCCTTTTTCCTTTGCAATACACTTCTTGGATCGTGACGCCATTGAAGGATGGAGCAGGACTCTGTCTCCTTGAAAAAAAAGGGTTTTCGAGATTCTTGAACACGGCAGCTCTCGAGGGGAGAAGATGGCTTGTTTAAAAAGACCTAACTCCCCACGTGGCCACGACCACCCTTGAAAGGCGAAACCCCCACAAATGGGAGACGTGGCCACGATCAAATTCGACGACCCAGATCACCCTCGGTACATCGAAAGAACCGAGATTGGCGGTTGCATCCGACAGTTGGATTCAAAAACCACAGCCACGATCAGAATGAGGCGTGCGGAGTGGACGTCGAACTGTCAAATCACGATAAGGTCACGCCGCCTTAGCTGGAAAAGCACAAAGCCCCGCCGGTAGATACGTGGTTTGCTCACATTAGGCCTACGTTCGCCCGAGGGAAAGGTCTCGACCGTGAAAACTTGAATGAAATCCGCAAGTCAGTCAAAATTTCACCATCAAAGTCTAACTTCGCCTGCACGGTTCATCCAATTTTAGGAAACAAGCGACTTGCCCAAAATCTCAAAACCGACAAGGTGACCTCATTTAAGCCCACACCTCAAACGGCTAAGGGTCGGAGTAGAAATCTTAGCATTAAGCTTAAGAGAAACTACTCGACAACTCATCATACTGAGGGGAATAGTATGACTAGCCCGATTCAAACGGTAATCGGTAAAGGCATATCAAACCCGTTGATAGTTGAGGATTTGCTAAAAATCCTAAAGGAATTCAAATGTACTTATTTTCACCAAGAACTCCTTTATTCAAAGTATTCCAGACCACACGCGAGCCGGTTTTGGTCTGAAAAAACTTTGAAGGGGGTCTTGTAGACGGTAAAAAATACCGCCGTGGGCTCACAAGGAATCCGCCTGTATCGTGAAGTCGCCCAAAGCCACGCGAATCACAACTCGCCAGAACGAGTCTACGTTCGAATCCGCCAGCAAACCCCAAAGTCGCTAATATGGCCAAATGTCTGCTACCCCACGTACTGAGATGGGCTTTCCCACCTCCCTTGATCCGAAGGAAGAGGGCACGGTACTCCAAAACCGTCAAGCGACCGCTCACAGTACGAACGATTGGGCAGGTGTCGAGTCGACCTGCATGCTCATAAATGCGACTCACCTCAACTATCAAAGTCAGAGGCCGAAACCACCGACAGGCAGCAAGCTGTCCAAGCCGATTCAGGTACGTGGTGTCCATTCTCCCGCCCCTATTCAGACATAGGGAGAGGAGAGGGGGCACAACACCCCAGGACCGTCGGGCGGTCACTCGGTGGCTTGCAGCGCAAGTAAGCGGACAAGCGCCAGAGCGGCCTGCAACCTCATAAATACGGCTTACCTCACTCATCCAAACCGAGAACAAGAGCCGCTGGCGCTCGGTGAATTGCCTAGAGCCACTCAAGTATCTGGCAGCCACTGTCATCGATACGAAGAGGGGCGTTCCCACTCTTACACGACGTGGTGTAACATGCAGTCCCTCGAATGATCGTTTGTAATACAAAGGGGCAGCAGGATATCTTTGAACAGTGTATGATCATATCACATAATTCAAGGAGCAGCCAAACTGTCCCTCCCCCCATTTAAAAAAGCTTCTTTCAGCAACCGAAAAGGAGGATCAGATGGTCCCATAGATCGGGAGATCAATTGATCCAAGAGAAAGGCTTCTTGCACATCCTTGCATTACAGCGCCATCTCCGAGCTCCGAGCCCCTATCGCCGGTGAGCTAGAGGACCCGAACTCGATCAACCGAGGCTTCTACTGAGTACTAAAGCTCTCTTCAGCGACCCCGGTCAAACCGTCCAAGGGAAGAAGACTCGGCACGAGCACCGAGCGAAGCATCCTGTAGCTACCTTAAAGTCCCCACACTAAACAAAGAGGGCCTTCCCTCTGCTTCTGTTGTAATTCAGATTGATTTAGTTTGTAATAAGCCTTCTTATAAATACAAGCAAAATCCCTTGTTTCGGGAAAATAAAAATTTTACACCTACACCTATGGCATGTGGTGAAGCCAATTCATCCAATGACTCTGTTGGCCAGTTATTTTGCACTCTGGTTGAAGAAATGTGTAGTGTCATACAAGTCTACTGATGCCTTTCTAGTAGAAGTGCTTTTTTTGGTGGTTCACATCGCTCACGGAAAGAATCTCTCATTGCTTCTGGCGATGGTCACCGATATACACTATAGACTCTAGCAAATAGTGATGGTTTTCACACAAGAAGGAAATTCATCGTCGGCTCAAATCCTTCTGGCGAAAGTGGAACTCCCTTACGCCTATTTGATGGTGTGACTGGTTCTTCATCGCTCCGACATGATGTCAGCACCGAATGTTGCAGACCCATCCATTCCCCTGCTACGATTGCTAGAAGACTACAAATGGAAAGGGCGACACTTCCCGGAATTGAAGAAGAACCTGCAAATTTATAAGTGTTGGGTGTTCTCGACATGTTTCCCATAGTTTTCTGGTCAGCACGGCGAGTCATTAATTGATGAAGAAAGACCAGGGACAAATCAGACTTCTCTTGTCGTCGGCTACTTCAGATGGTTGGTAAACATCAGGCCGAGTTATCTGATTTTCTGAGTGAGGGATCACTACTACATAGAGCCTTATTTACCTTGTCGATTCGCTCGTCAGTTTGGCTATGATCAATTATACATCGGAAATCCAAACCGACAGCTTCAGACTTGTGGTGGACTAAGTGGATGGCGCTCGGGAATGGTTATGGAATGTAACGGGTTGCACCGATGCTAAGTTTAGTCTTCCAAGTGCTGAATGCTGGTTGGAGCTTACATTCTTGACCTGTAGATGGTTGTTAGCAGCTAATGAGCCCGTTAAGCTGAAGTAGATTACAGAGTTGGCAGCCGAAGAAGCAGCTCGGATTGCTACCAGGATGGTTCACGAGGCTGAGTATTAGAGGAGACGAAAAAAAGAGCTCATCGGTCCTTCCGGTAAGGACAAACAAGTAATAGAGGAAGAAGAGGAGATCTTTCCTTCTGATGAAGAAACCTCAGAAGAAGATACCATAGGTGATGAAGGCATAAGAGCTGGCGGCAACAAAGAGGAATTTAGGACAAGTCTGTCCGACTCCTTTCTCAAAGAAATGTTGTGTCTGGCGATTGCTAATCAAATTCGCCAATCAAACTTGCCTAAGACTCCACCGGCTTCAAAGAAGTAGAGGCTACAAGTTTTATTCACCTATCCTAACAAGATGACCGTTGAAATTCTAGGTGTGACTTCTGAGGAGGAAGAAGAGCCTCACCTCATCCGCTTTACGAGATCTCAAACTGCAGCTCAAGTTGCTTCGCAGATCAAGTCGTGTTCTAAGTCTGAATAGGAGAGACACATTGCTCCCGAAGAGGATCGGTCCGTGAAGAGGAACAAGGTGGCTCACAAGTCACGTGAGATCCACGCACTTTCGAGTCGAAACTTGTTGGCGACGCACCTATCGGGAGAGGTGGTTACCTCTCACCTTTGCATAGCTTTCAATTGTCCTACTCAATGACTTTTTAGACCTAAAAAAATTCTGTGTTTCTTTAAAGATCACGAAAAAGGTGAAATCTCATGCAACCCTACTTCTCCTAGTTTTGTTTTTTCCGAGGAACCTGGCTTCACGCACCAATTGCATAAGGCCATGGCCGAGGAGCCCGTGAGTGTTGAAGCTTGTGTAGCTGTTGAAATCGACGATGGCGTCGGTATCAGACCTGATCCAATTGTTAGGGTTTCAAGCCCAAGTACATCTAACACCAATAGTACACCATTCAGGTGGCAATTACGGAAATTCAACAATTTAGAATTCATGCATCCCCTAATTGTTTCTGTTCTTCATGCTCTTTTAGAGAAATTATAAGGAGTGGGCCCGAGTGTTGGGTCCGCGGAACCCACTACAGCTGCTGGGGTTGAGTCTAATTTTCACTCATTGTAAATTCCTAACTTTTCTTTCTTCTATTTTAACATTTAGACTTTCTATAGACATCTCGATGGAGGGTTCAAATAAAGAAGAAACCCTTCACCATGTGGACATCAGAGAGTCGGACGCACCTCTGTTTGACCCGATACAAAACTCTTTTGAGATTGATGATACACTACTCGGTGATATGTTATCTGAGCAAGCATATCATGAAGTCCTTGAACCAATTATTGAGGCTGGTTCACCCACAGGTACGAATCTTATCCCTCTGTTGTAATTATTCGTTTATCGGTTTTCCCATAACCAAGGGGAGTCTTAATTGTAGGACAAGTCATTGAGACTGATACAACTACTACTGTTGGGATGTCTAATGAACCTGAGGGTCTTGGTTTCATTCTATTGGCAAGAACTATTATCAAAGTTCAGTCATTGGTTTCTCAGTCTCAGTTCAACATTCCTTCAGATGAGATGACTGTAGCAGTCGCTGCGACTACGAGGACAAGTCTTGTCGAACCAGATGTGAGACCAACCGTAGAAGTTGGTGCGTTAATTTCTACCATATCTATGATGCTTCCACCTGTTCACGTGGCTGGATAGGCGGCACCAAGTGCGGGGCGTCAAATTGACAAAACCTCTGCCGGCGTTGGTAAGTTCCATCCTTCTATTTGACTTAGAATCTTGACTAATATTTTAAAATATTTATATCTTCTTTTCCTTGTAGGGCTCTCATCTCAGCATCACGATCTCGTCAGGGTGTTGCTATCAGATGACGACCCAGATCAAACCATTCTCTGTGTGGAAGTTAGCCATTCCTTCTCCTTTGTGAGCGTGATGATCGACAAACTCCTCCACAAGGGACTTTCTTTCCATCAGTTCAGGCTATGTATCGATCCTAAAATAGTTTCTATAAGGAATGTAGGATCCCAGATTTGGCAAAGGCTATTGCTGATGATTTGGGTCATCTGGAGCGCAAATTTAGGAAGCTACAGGAGTTCCAAGCTATAGGTGCTCCTTTATACGTAGCCGCTCAGATGGAATCTTAACTGCAAACGTGGTGTAATACCTGAGCATCTGCTGGACTCAAGATTCAAATTCAACGAGGTCAGGTAGATCAGATGAAAACAACCCTTACTGACAAGCTGGCAGCCCTACGCAATCTCGATTCTTCTCTTGCATCAAGTGACATCAAAATAGCATGGCTTAAGCAAGAGCTTTAGGCAGAAGAGGAGGATTGGACCATCTTGGAACTAGCAAGGGATAATGAGGAGCACGCTAGAGTCGTGGTGTCCAAGAAATTAGAACTTGCGGCACAGAAGTTAGCTAAAATAGAGAAAGAGGCCACGAAGACATTAGCTGTCACCGAAGAATCCTTCAGGGCTGAATTGCAGAATGAGCTTGAGCGAGCTTATGCAGAGGAGTTGTCAAAATTAAAACAAGTCCTTAGTCATAAACTTCATGTAGAATGATTTCAATTCTTATATCTACAGACTCGATTTTTATTAATAGAAGATATTTTTTGTTCATTGTATTTTTATTATAATTTCTAATTCTCCTTGGAATAATCAACCATAATACTAATAGGACTTTTAACAAACCCTTAGTTATTAATGGATTTCATATGCCTTTACCGATTACCATTTGAATCGGGCTCGCATGTAAATTTTCTATGTCCGTTTCAAGTATAATGTTATACTAAAAGAATGAACTCTCTTAGACTTGGTGCTACGATACCGAATACATAGACTTTGTTATTTTCACAGAAAAAACTAACCGGCAACGCGTGTTAGGCATAAACTTTAGGGTTTTTTGGCCAATTCTCAGCCATTAACGGATTTGATATGCCTTTACCAATTTCCGTTTGAATCGGGCTAGTATGTGAATTATCTAAGTTCGTTTCACGTATAACGTTATGCTAAAAGAATAAATTCTCTTAGTTTTAATACTATAATATTGAATATATAGACTTTGCCATTTTTATGGGAATGTGTTACCCGACAGTATGTATTAGATGCTGACTTATCTCTATTTAGGGATTGAGATAAAGTCACCCAGACATAGATTTTGGTGTCCTTTTCGCATCAAAAGACTAAACAACAACGCGTATTAAATGTAGACTTATCTATATTTAGGAGTTGAGATAAAGTTCCTAATATTTGTGAGGCATGGATTCTAGCGTTATTAATAACAACCTGCCACGATGTCGAATACGTAGGCTTTTATCTATTTTACGGTAAAAGACTAACCGAGCGTTAGGTGTAAGCTTATCTCTAATTAAGGTTTGAGATAAAATCCCCCATGCGTGTGAGGTATGAATTCTGGTGTTATTAATAACAACCTGCCACGCTATCGAATACGTGGGATTTTGTTCTTTTTACGACAAAAGACTAACCGGCAACGCGTATTAGACGTAGGCTTATCTCTAATTAGGGTTCGAGATAAAATCTCCCATGTGTGTGAGGCATAGATTCTAAGGTTATTAATAATAACCTGTTAAGATGTCGAATATATAGGCTTTTATCCATTTTACGACAATAGACTAACCGACAATGCGTGTTGGCGTAGACTTATCTCTAATTAGGGTTCGAGATAAAATCCCTCATGCGTGTGAGGCATGTATTCTGGGGTTATTAGTAACAACCTCCATGATGTCGAATACGTGAGCTTTTGTCTTTTTTACGATAAAAGTCTAACCAGCAATGCATGTTCGGCATATGCTTATCTCTAATTTGGATTCGAGATAAAATCCCCCATGTGTGTGAGGTATGAATTCTGGAGTTAAAAAGTGAAGTCTTCTCTTGGGGCAAAGACGAACCCGATACTAAATGAGAAGAATTTTATATTCTATCTTTATGTCTTCTTTTGGGATAAAGACAAACCCGATGCTCGAGAGAAAGAATTTTATATTCTATCTCCTGCTGCAAAGGAAACTCAATGTGGGATCTCCACTTTGAGAATCCAGGATGGTGAAACTCCGAGTGAGATCTCCACTCCGATAATCGAAACAATCTAAATAACCCTAACTTTTATAGGATTGGTTATCTGATCTGAAAATGAATTTCTCATTTATCAAGATGAATTTCCAACTTCGGCTATAACTGTAGAAAGGTTTAACTAAAGAGGAATGGATGAAATCCTTTCATTAATCAAAATGGAATTTCGGTTTTGGTCCAAACTATGGGAAAGTTTGACCAATGTGGGATTTGAGAGGACCCTAAATTTTATAGGTTTGATCGCTCAATGTGAAAGTGAACCTCTGATTCATGTAAGGAATTGAGAGGGATTTTTACTTTGGGCCTAATTGTAGGAAGGTTTGACCAAATAAGCAGTAGGAGTGGGGTACAAATAACAGTGGAAATATTGACTTGTACAAATTACTCGGTGGGGGTTTTCGGTGTCATATGACTAGGACTTAACACAAAAGGGGGTTCGATAATCGCCAAGGATCAGCAAATCGAACTTTTGATAGTCGTGTTAGGACTCTAACAGCAGGAGTGTTAAGTGCACAAACATAGTGGGAGTTTGGATGTACTCAGCCAAAAAAAATTTTGGTGGACCACCGTTAGTTAATTTGTTCAGTGAGGAACTTTGTGGTGTTGGACCCTAGAGGGGGGGTGATTAGGATCAAGAGGCTCTAATTATGCAATAAAAATATGAAACAAGCAATCCACACAATACTAATGCAAACAAAGTAAATAAGAGAGGGTTAGGAATCGTTATCCTTGACGCGCGATGTGTTAACGAGGTTCGGTCCTCTGACCTACGTCCCTGCTACCCACTCTCGATGAGAAATCCACTACACACACGATTTGGAAGCCGGAACTTCGTCTACACAGCGATCCCACACGATCTCTCTCACTACACAGTTTGATCTCAACAGATCACACCCTCACAGTTGATCTCACACAAGATCTCAACCTCACAGCAGAAGAAAAGGTGCAAGACTCTCTCTTTACACAGCCCCTATAGCAAGAGAGAAAGGTTACTGAAGCTGGGAAGTGAATCACACAAAAACCACAGAGAAAACACAGAAACCAGGCTTTGAAAATTTTTCTCAGGAAACAGAAGACTCTGGTTTTTGCAAACGTTAGGGCTAAATGAAGAAGAAGAAGACTGGGGTTTTTATAGAAGAGATTAATCAAATAAAAACAAAAGCCCAATCTTCCCAGATTAGTAAACGATCTCCTTTATCAGAACCTGACCTCAGACTGTGCCAAACACTATTAAGTGTAAGCACAGTAATCCAGGTTACAGGCAAACGACCGTTTAAAAAGTCGCGGCTGACAAAAGAGGAAATCGGTTGACCGAAAGAAAATTTTGGTCGATCGGAAAACCACTTCGGTCGACCGGAAAAACACGTCGGTCGACCGATCGAAAATTCGGTCGACCGCAAACACTTAAAAAACTTAGAAAACGAGCAGAAACATTGTCGGTCGACCGACGCGGTCGACCGATGGAAAAATCGAGATTTCGGTCGACCGCACCGGTCGACCGACGACTTCTCTGGAAAATACTGAGAAAAGGCCATGGGAGCGGTCGACCGGACCGGTCGACCGCTTTCTGATATATTGCAGAAAACAGGTTTTTGACCAACTTGAAATATTTGCAAAATATTTATTTGACCTCTGAAAATTCTAAAACTTTGTAAAATGTTTTTAATACTAAAAACAAACTGCTTGGAAAAAGAATTTTACAGATAGGTCCTCATACTTGTGAAAAATAGTATTTTGTGAAAAACGTTTAAAAACATAAATATGAAAACGTGTGTGTGATTCCCAATAGCTTCAAGTAAACATAATAACTCTTTGCCTACATTCTAGCACTAGAGAGAAACATAAAAGATAGCTAATATCCTTATATTGAAAGCAATACTTGAGCTTTGATATAGCTTGAATCGGATGAAGCTTTTATATAACGTTGTTGTTCTTGAAATAACGTTGCTTCATCACTTGGCCTCCTCCTCCTTTGGATATCATCGTTGAAATGCATATTCCATCCAATCCTCCAATTATGGCACTAACGAGCTTTTAAATGGATTTACTATATTTTCACTTAATAAGCCATTAGTACCGATAATGGTTGTTGTAAAAACATCATCAAAACATTGTTTATGGCGCACATCAATATGCTTGGTTCTAGAATGCAAAACCGAATTTTTTGAAATATTTATGGCACTTGTGTTATCACAAAAGATTTTAATATTTTGAAAAATTAAATCATAATCAACTAAACTTTGTTTCATCCACAATACTTGAGCACAACATAAGCCGGCGGCAATGTATTCCGCTTCCGTAGTGGACAATGCAACACAATTTTGTTTCTTGGAAGCCCAAGAAACAAGTGAATTTCCTAAGAATTTGCATGTTCTACTAGTACTTTTGCGATCTACCTTACATCCGGCAAAGTCGGTATCACAAAAACCATATAAATCAAAGGAAGTGCTTCTTGGATAAAATAAACCAAGATTAAAAGTACCATTAACATATTTAATGATCCTTTTAACCGTAATTAAATGAGATACTTTAGGAGATGCTTGAAAACGTGCACATGCACACATACTAAACATAATATCGGATCTACTAGCGGTAAGATAAAGAAGACTACCTATCATACCTCGGTATAATTTTTGGTCCACGTCTTCACCACTTTCATCCGCATCAAGCTTGACACTAGTGCTCATGGGAGTAGGTGCATGCTTAGAATTCTCTAACTTGAATTTCTTCACTAATTCCTTCGCATACTTGCTTTGTGAAATAAAGATCCCATCCTTAGTTTGCTTGACTTGGAGCCCGAGAAAGAATGTAAGCTCTCCCATCATACTCATCTCAAAGTGATCCTGCATAACTTTAGAAAATTCCTTGCACAAGGATTCATTAGTAGCACCGAAAATAATGTCATCCACATATATTTAAACTAAAATGAAATCATTTTTCCTTTTTCTCACAAAAAGAGTGTTATCAATTGATCCTTTTGAAAAACCATTTTTAACAAGAAAACTAGAGAGGCGAGCATACCAAGCTCTAGGAGCTTGTTTCAAACCATATAAAGTTTTTTGTACCCGGTAAACATGATTAGGAAAAGCATGATCAATAAAACCGGGGGTTGCTCAACATACACTTCCTCTTCTATAAAACCATTTAAGAATGCACTTTTAACATCCATTTGAAATAGTTTGAAATTTTTAAAACTAGCAAAAGCCAAAAACATCCTAATAGATTCCAACCTTGCAACCGGTGTAAAGGTTTCATCATAGTCTATGCCCTCCTCTTGATTGTATCCTTAGGCAACCAAACGAGCTTTATTCCTAGTAACAATGCCATGTTCATCAAGTTTGTTTCTAAAAACCCATTTTGTACTAATAACACTAGCATTGTTAGGTCTAGGAACAAACTTCCAAACTTCATTTCTTTGAAAATTGTTTAATTCTTCATGCATAGCCAAAACCCAAAATTCATCATTTAAAGCATCATTAATCTTTTTAGGTTCTATGTGAGATAAGAATGCAACATTACCACATTCACTCAAAGCTTTTGAGCAAGTAATGACTCCTTTTGAAAGACTCCCAATGATTTGTTCCTTTGGATGATGCGATGTGAATTTCCAAGTCTTAGGTTGTTCAACTTGTTCATGGTCATTGGAGCTATCCACATCCTTTTGAGCTTCTATAGAGGGAGTATCATTGATTTGCAAGAAGTCCAATCCTCCCTTAATATCATCATCATCATCTTGCCTAGGTAAAACAACTTGAGAAACAACATTTCTCATCAAAAGTAACGTTTATAGATTCTTCAACAACGAGGCTTCGTTTATTGAAGACCCTATAAGCCTTACTTCGAGGTGCATAACCCAAAAAAATACCAACATCAATTTTGGAATCAAATTTATCATGATGATCTTTTGTATTTAAAATAAAACATTTACAACCAAAGATACGAAAATAACCAATAAAAGGAGTTTTTCCATAATAAAGTTCATAAGGAGTTTTCTTAAGCTTGGGTCTAATCAAAACACGATTTAAAATATGGCAAGCCGTATTGACGGCTTCCGTCCAAAAATATTTTGGCAAGTCATAAGAATTAAGCATAATGCGTGCCATCTCTTGTATGGTATGATTTTTCCGTTCAACAACACCATTTTGTTGTGGTGTTCTAGGAGCGAAAAACATATGAGTTATACCGTGATGAGCACAAAAATCATAGAAAAATTCATTTTGAAATTCACCACCATGATCACTTCTAATTTTAACAACTTTTAAATCTTTTTTATTTTCAATTCTTTTGATATGATTTGCAAATTCTTCAAAACAATTATTTTTCTTAGCAAGAAATATTGTCCATGTAAAACGAGAAAAATCATCAATAATCACAAAAACATAGTGTTTGCCTCCAAGAGAGGTAACACGCATATGACCAAATAAATCAAGATGAAGTAATTACAAAGGTTTATAAGTCGATACCTCATGGATGGATTTGAAAGAGGATTTTGTTTGTTTACCTTTGGCACAATCCTCACAAATTGAATCTTTGATGAAGTGTAAGTTAGGTAGCCCTTTTACAAGATTTTTCTTGGACAATTTTGATATTAAC
>BQKN01063544.1:0-13999 GCA_022839385.1 Asparagus kiusianus
ATAAAATTTGTAATCTTTCTTTTTCTTATTTTTGATTTTCATTGTAATCGGATCTTATAAAAAGACCGAATCTTTGTAACCGATAAACTGTTATTAAAGTGCGCAATGGAATCAATGAAGAAAGACACGATTTTTCCCGCGAACAATCTGGCGACCACAGTGGGAGCCACCGATCTCACCGACGAGATCGTTGCGTCGCAGCCGCGGATCTTGATCCCGGTCGAGGAGGAGGTCGAGTACGAATTCGACCAACAAAAGTTCAAGGAGTATCTATCATCCTCGTCCGGATCTACCTCCCCTCGCAAGTCCAAGAAGTCCCCCTCCAGGAGAAAGATCCGTTAGTATGAAGAAGTTGAGAATACCAACGAAGATCTCACCCCAATTGATGCCGAAGTTGCATTGGGTGAAGCTCCACCAACCTCCAACCAGGTCGGATCTGCTCTGGCCAACTCTTCTGCCATAGAAGGCGTGAAGACTCTCTCGAAGAGAGCCCGCCAAAGGCAACGTCAACGGCTTGCGAAACAATTCGCAAAGGCGATGGAATCCATGGACGGAGTCTGTTACAAGGCGGATCTGAAGAACAGAAGAGGTAAACGGCCTCAACAACCGATGAATGGCAACTCCTCCAAGCCGGCGACGGACGAATGGATCCGCGTCAAACGGAACCGATCAACGCTGGAGGAGCACATTCGCAAGCGCCGCGCACTATCAGCGCAGGCACGGGCTCAAATTGAAGAAGCCCGTAGAAGGCTGCAGAAGGAGGTGGCAAAGAAACCGCCCCCAACCCGCCAAGTATGGATGCCGAAATCTGAAACGGCGATTCAGGTTAAGGCACAATCGTTACAGCCTTCGAAGCAGGTTCAATCTCCGGCGAGCCAACTCAAATCGCCGATGATCCCTATAATTGCTCCGGGAGATCCTACGGAACCATCCCGAAGAAGGAGGTCAATTTTGGAACGCCTCGGTCCAATCCCCGATGAAAGAGGCAAAGCTCCAATTCAAGATCGTTTGGGCCCGATGAGAGAGCCCCGAACGACTCAACATGCTGGGGGTCGCTATCACTCTCAGCATGACAAGGAGTTCAAGGCTACTGCGCGTGCTAATTTGCGCATCGAAGTCCAGAAGCTCGTCGAAGATTCACGCCCACAAAGGCGCGTTTCGAGACGCGTAACCTTTGAAAGCCCAAAGAAGGCAATTCGCCCCCAGAAGGAAACGTTGTCGTCCGATGACGACAACGTTATACCTGAGAGATCGTGCCAACACACGATAGGTTGCTCCGATCTTCAAACGGACGAGCTGTACTATTGTGCTGGGGGTACGAGCAGAGCCAGAAAGAGAAGTCCTCGTAGGCTCGAAGCTCAGTGTCCCTGTTTCAAACTCATTCGGGCGGTATTGTCTCAGTGTAATTACACTAAGACGGTCCCCGAAAGAGTTTCGGTGTTCGAGAGGCTCAGTACCGAAACGCCAAAGCAAGGCCTATGCGTTCCCGACGAAGGAGAACCGTGGTTGAAGATGGAGAATTTCTAAGAGTCACCGCTAACGTGACCAGCAAAAGGATATTGGCACGGGATGATCTCGAGTCAATTCTGGAAGCATCTCGGCGTTTAACCCGTTTGCAGTCTGGAGCCATCTCACGAAGAACGTATGGGAGGGTTCGGATAAGCCCACCTTCAGAAGATGAAGAATCGGATGCTTGCTCTGCGGTTGCGTCTGATAACACCGTATCCAGCGAAGGAGAACCCCGCGAGTCATTCATGATAAGCGCGGAACAAGTGGCCAAGATGCTTGAAGAAGCCATGGCCAAACAACAGGAGACCTTCAGGCTCGAGATGCAGATGGCCATGCAGACCATGAGGGAGATGCATGAGCAGCAAATCCAGGCACTGAGGAACCAACAAGGTGAACCAAGCCACCGTAATCAGGTTGTTCAGGAAGTTGAGCATACGGATGCGGATGAAACTCATAATGCCAATGACCCTCCCATCAACGCAGGGGGTGGTAATGAGGATGCCAACGAAGATACAAGTAAAAACTTGAAGATCAAAAGCCTCGAGAGCAAAATCAATACCTTGATGTCCGCTCAAGAGGTGAAGAAAACGGGCATTCCTTGTCCATACCCAAGGGAGTGGGAGTCAATCCCCTATCCGGCGAAGTTTAGTCTAATCAACTTCACGCCGTTCGATGGAAAGGGTTCCCCTACTCAGCATTTGATTTATTTCAAATCGCACCTGGGTGTTATCTCTGGCAACGAGCCTCTGATGGTGCGGTCATTCGTTGGCACTCTTCGTGGAGCCGCCTTCGATTGGTACCGCCGCCTCAAGCCAGGTAGCGTGAGCAGCTGGGACGATATGGAGACCATGTTCCTCACCAATTTCTTCGACGATGACACCGAGATATCCATCGGAATGTTGCTCGACGAGAAACAAAAGGACGGGGAGTTAGTCGAAACCTTCGTCAAAAGGTTCCGGAACAAAGCGTTAAATTGCCGGGACCCTATCACAGAGGAGTTCATTCTTCAGACCTGCCACAACAACCTCGCATTGGACGTGTTGGAAGCAATGGGAACAGCACCGTCCAGCACTTGGAAAGACTTGAAGGTCCAAGGGGAACAAGCCGAACGCTTCCTCCGAAGGAAGAAGGCCGAGAGGGGTCAATCGACGACGAATCCTCCGAACTCGAACTTCGCCTCCCGTGGTAAGGGCAAGACACCCGCAACGACTGTCGACGCTAATCAAACGTCGCAACAGCAGTCCCGGAGACAACAGAAAACTTCGGATCAGAGGCTTCAAAAAGAGTACTCCATCAAGGACGAAGATGTTCCAGCCATCTTCAAATCCCTCCTTGACAATAACAAGATCAAGCTCCCACCGATCACGAATCAGGAGGAAGCTGACAACACTGTGGATCCGAAGTACTGTGCATACCACAGGAGGATCCTTCATCCCACCAAGGCCTGCTTTACTCTAAAGAACAGTATCCAGACCTTGGTTGAAGCCGGCGTCATAACGCTGGAGTAAGCCAGTCAAGAATGGCGAGACTCCAGTGGGTGCACGAGTATAAACTGTATCCCAAAACTCCGACCGGTATATGAGTATAAACTGCTTCCTGACACTCCAAAAAGTATACGAGTATAAACTGCTTCTTAATACTCCAATAGGTATATGAGTCTAAACTATTTCCTTCCTTCCACGGGAAGTTCCTGGAGAGTGCCGCGCGTGGTACTCTTAAGGATAACCCGATCGTGCACCCAGTTTTGTAAAGAAAGCTGGGGGTCGATAATTCATGTAACGGGAAGTTCCCGGAAGAATGTTAAATATAATATTCTTAGGGATAACCCGATCATTATGAATAAAGTGATAAACACTAAACACTCTTGAAATCACTGACGAATTGTCAGAACCCCGTTTTTGTTAAGTCTTTATCACTTAACATCAGAAACCCCTTTGAGTAATTCGTACGAACCAACATCTTACAGTAATTTGTACTCTTACTCTCCTTTTTCGCTTGGTCAAACCTTCCTACAGTTAGGACCAAAACCAAATCCCCTCTCGATTCCTCCAATGAACGAGAGGTCCGCTTTCAAGTCGAGTGATCAAACCTTCCTACAGTTAGGGTCATCTCAAACCCCCACTTGGTCAAACCTTCCTACAGTTAGGACCACAACCAAAATCCCCTCTCGATTCCTCCAATGAACGAGAGGTCTACTTTCAAATCGAGTGATCAAACCTTCCTACAGTTAGGGTCATCTCAAACTCCCGCTTGGTCAAACCTTCCTACAGTTAGGACCAAAACCACAATTCATTCTCGATAAACGAGAAATTCATCTTTAGTTTGGTAATCAAACCTTCCGACAGTTAGGGTTACCCAATTCTTTTTGATTCTCGGAGTGGAGATCCCACTCTTAGTTTCACCTTTCCGGATTCTGGGGGTGGAGATCCCACCTCGAGTCTTATTTTCAAATTGGGAATAGAATATAAAATTCTTTCTTCCCCACACTAACCTTTTCCAAGAGTTTATTAATCTTGGACTCATCCTAGGAAGTTTATCCCGAAGCCTAAGCAGGGATAAGTCTGCGCCTAACACGCGCTGCCGGTTTAGTCTTTTTCCGATTGAAAAAGGCACCAGAGTTCGATTCTGGGGTATTTTATCCTGAAACCTAAGCAAGGATAAGTCCGCGCCTAACACGCGTTGCCGGTTAGTTCTTGACCGTTAAAAAGAACATCCGTCCGCATATTCAACATTGCGGCAGGTTGTTATTAATAACACCGAAATCCATGCCTTACACGCATGGGGAATTTTATCCTGAATCCTAAGAAAGGATAAGTCGACGCCTAACACGCGTTGCCAGTTTAGTCTTTTTCCGATTGAAAAAGACACCAGAGTTCAATTCTGGGGTATTTTATCCCGAAGCCTAAGTAGGGATAAGTCAGCGCCTAACACGCGTCGCCGGGTAGCCTATTCCCGTAACAATGGCGAAGTCTATGTATTCGACATCATAGCATAAAGTCTCAGAGAATTCAATCTCTGAGCACAACGTTACATGCGAACGGATTTAAATAATTCGCATGCTAGCCCGACTCAAACGGTAGTCGGTAAAGGCTAATCAAATCCGTTTAAGGCTGGGGGTTAGTCAAAAACCCTAAAGTCAACGCCTAACACGCGTCGCCGGGTAACCTATTCCCGTAACAAGTGGTAAAGTCTATGTATTCAACATCATAGCACAAAGTCTAAAGGAGTTTATTCCTTTAGCACAACGTCACATGCGGAACGGATTTAAACAATCCGCATGTAAGCCTGATTCAAACGGTAATCGGTAAGAGCACGTCAAATCCGTTGAAGGCTGAGGATTTGCCAAAAATCCTAAGTCAACGTCTCATACACGTTGTAGTTTAGTCTTTTCACAGGAGAAAGACGAAGTCTACGTATTCAATATCGTAGCACTAAAAGGGTTAACTCTTTTAGCTTAACGTCACATGCGGAACGGACTTAAACAATCCGCATGCTAGCCCGACTCAAACGGTAGTCGGTAAAGGCTCATCAAATCCGTTGATGGCTGGGAATTTGCCAAAAATTCTATAAGTTCGAGTCATTGACGCATCAATTCTATGGGTTGGTCTCGTGACTCGAGTATCCGCCACGCTCCAATACCTTAAGAGCTTAAACTGTGTATACTCCAGCAGACGTACGAGTATAAACTGTGTCAAACGTCGAACATCGCATTACAATGGAGCCTGGACGCCGGACAACGCGTCGCAATGAAGCTCAAACGCAGGACAACGCGTTGTAAATGGAGATTCAACGCAGTCAATCGATGATCAGTTCTATGTTGAAGCAACCGACTCGAGCTAAAAAAGCAAGAAATCAAGGATCGACTTCAAGTTCAAAATTCTGACGATGGTCAGACAATAAATGCAGCATCGGAACCCCTACAGGCATTCTACAAAGCACCGAATAGCCTGAAGGAATTGAAGGAATCCAGAACAGAAGCCATTCCAAAGTCCCGTTATACCGACTAAAGGTTGGGACAATCACATCCAAAGTATTCCAGACTCTTCTATAAAAGAACGAGGCTGAAATACTTTGGAGGGGGTATCTGTAGGCGTATAAAACTGCCTATAGGTCCCGTTATACAGCTCGACGACGCTAATTCGACCAAATCGACCATCGGGCGACGTATCCAAACAAGACCGTTAGCTCGCCAACGCCGAAGCCAAGCCATACGCAACGGAGTAGGTTAACGAGGCGACGAAGCCAACAAATCGCACCCAAGTATTGGAACGCATCCACTCGCACGCGGAATCAAACCAACGTTTCGGGGAATCACCGAGTCATCTAAACAAGAGCGAACTCGGTGATATAACGATCGAATCAAGATCAATTCCGGACTCGAACTCAGAAGCGGATTAACTGCCATATTTGGAATCAAGTCAACAAGTCGATTCCAGATCAAGTCAACCACAAACCGAATCACGTCCGAACAACAACGAATCGGAACCCGAACGACGGAACCTGAACGACGGACGAAACGAACACATCCTAGGGTGGCTCGGCCAAGGCCGAGCCACCTCAGGGTGGCTCGGCATGAGCCGAGCCACCCTAAGGTGGCCGGCAACCCCCCCTCTCCCTTTTGTGTTCTGACACGTGCACGGGCACAGGTTCGAGTGGCTATAAATAGGAGAGGTGTTGTTCATTCTAAAGAGGTTAGATTTTGGAGGAGGCGAAGCCCTGCTGGATTGAAGACTCAGATCTAAAAAAAGATCTCAACTTTGAAGGCTTGAAGGCTTGGACTTCCAGATCCGGTGCCCGGCGATCGTCAATGTCAAATAAGGCAGGAGTTCGAGGGAATCGGATCTGAGATCTACACGATCACACTCCGGATCTAAGCTTGGTTCTTAGATCCCGAGATTCGAGCGGTTGTTTCCTTGGTGAAACAATCCCTCCCGGCTATTATTCCCTTAGTGGAATAGTACCCGTCATATCGTGTAGATCTGACCGGATCGAGATCACGCGGTGGTCCACGGATTAACCCCGGCACAGGCAAAGAACCCACAAAGCGAGTGACCGCATAACAGGAGCTCGCGATTCGTTCGGCAAACAAGGATAAAATTTGTAATCTTTCTTTTTCTTATTTTTGATTTTCATTGTAACCGGATCTTATAAAAAGACCGGATCTTTGTAACCGATAAACTGTTATTAAAGTGCGCAATGGAATCAATGAAGAAAGACACGATTTTTCCCGCGAACAGTATAACATCTTCGTGCTCCCCATAATCTTCCTCAATATCTATACTTAACAATGTAGAATGCAAATACTCCCACTTAACCCCTAACTAAGTGGAACTAGTACGTCGAGCAAAAAGTCCAAACAAGGAACCCCACATATATACCATGTGTTCCGAATGATTAGGAGCTAAGTGTTAATACCACCATTCTAGTGTTAAGTATAAATATGACCATATAGATAATCATAAACATAAGCAAGTCATAATCAAATCAATTTATCTGCTCAAACAGGTGTGAGTAGTCGCGACGTATATACTCTTCGTGCTCCTAAGAAGCCTCCTCAGCTCCTTTCCGGTTCCATTGAACTTTGACTAAAGGTATTACATTGTTTCTAAACTTCTTGTCCTCCTTGGTAAGAATACAAATAGGAATTTCAATAGTGATCAAATCATCATGAATCTCAATCTCTGGTGCATCTAACACTAGCTGCTGCTCCTCGTCGCGTAGATGCTTCTTAAGCATCAAAACATGGAAGACATCGTGCATGTTTGACATCGATGCTAGAAGATCTAGCCGATACGAAATAGCTCTAATGCGCTCAACTATCCAGAACGGACCAATGTATCTCGGGGAAAGCTTTCCCCATCTACCAAATCGCTGAACTCCCTTCATTGGCGATACTTTCAACAATACATAATCCCTAACTTGGAACTCTAATGATCGTCGCCTTTGATCTCCGTAACTCTTTTGATGACTCTGCACTGCAAGAAGGCGCTCCCAAATTATTGCTACCTTCTTTGTGGTTTGTCTCACGAGCTCTGGCCTGAGTAGTAAGCTGTCCTCTAGTTCTGCTTAACAAATAGGCTATCTACAAGTCCTCCCGTATAATGCCTCATATGATGCTATGCTAATAGTCGCTTGATAACTATTGTTATAAGCGAACTCAATCAGTGGAATATGGTCCTCTTAGTTGCCCTGAAAATCTATGACACATACCCGTAACATGTCCTCCAACACTTGGTTGACTCTCTCCATTTGTCTATCTATCTGTGGGTGGAAAATACTAGAATATGACAACTGGCTACTGAAAGAATTCTGGAAGCTCCTCCAGAAATATGAAGTGAAAACCGAGCATTAATTTGATACAATCGTCTCTAGAACTCCATGTAATCTCACTATCTCCTAGATGAATATCCTCGCATAAGTCTCCGTCGTGTAAGTCATCTTCACTGGTATGAAGTGTGCTGATTTTGTCAACCGATCAACTATCACCCAAACCAAATCGTTCCCCTTCTTCAATTTCGACAATCCTACAATAAAGTCCATAGAATTATCTACTTACTTCCACTCCGGAATGGGTAAAAGCTGTAGGATTCCTACTGATATCTGATATTTTGCCTTTACTTGCTGGCAGATAAAATATTTAGCCACATATTCTACAATATCCCTACGCATGTCGCTCCACCAAAAGTGTCTCTTCAGGTCCTTGTACATTTTAGTTGTGCCTGTATGCACTATTTACCTAGTACGATGCGCCTCATTAAATAAGTCTTTCTTTAGTTGTGGATTACTTGGCATCACTAATCGGTCCTTCATTCGAAGTCCTCCATCTGCTCTAACGGTCTAATTAGCTTTTGGCTTTTTGGAAATCTCCTCCTTTCGGGTTTGAATCCAAGAGTCCGCTAGCTGAGCTCTGACCACTCTATTAGTCCAAGATGGTTGAACGGCTAAAGTTCCTAAAATTACGCTACTCCAACCTATCTCTGGCATCAAATCGAATTCGCTAAGGGTACGAAGATCTCGATATGATGAACATCTCAAAGCTAAAATCTGATTGTGATGCTTCCTGCTCAACGTGTCTGCTACGATGTTCGCCTTCCCCGGATGGTACTGAATTGTGAACTCGTAATTCTTGATGAGCTCGACCCATCACCGCTGTCTCTGGTTGAGTTACTTTTGAGAAAAGAGATACTTCAGGCTCTGGTGGTCTGTGAACAGCTCAAACTATACCCCATAGAGGTAATGCCTCCACGTTTTCAAGGCAAAGACCACTGCTGCTAACTCCAAGTCATGTGTGAGATAGTTTTGCTCATGAGTCCTCAACTGCCATGAAATATAATCCACTACTCTCTGGGTCTGCATCAAAACACCTCCTAGAACCAATAACGATGCATCTGTGTAGACGGCAAATGTCTTATCATTGCTCGGGATGATCAATACCGGCGTCGTAGTCAACTTAGCTTCAAAGTCTTCATGTGTTTGCTTAGCGTAGTGGCGGAGAGGTGTGCTTAGCGTAGTCTTCATGTGTTTGCTATTCGGCCTAACCCACAAGAGGGGGAGGAGGAGAAGGGAACGATGGAGAAGGCCAGTGAGGAGGTATCCCACTAAGGAGCTCTTTCACGAAGGAAGCAAACTACTGCTAAAGAAATTGAGAAATCCTCCTAGCGGACTCCTCTAACTGGACTTGAGTGGCATAGCTATGTGTTGGTTGTTAGGTCTCATGTTTATGAGCTTATTGTCTAATCTAGTTTTGATGATTAACAAACAATTCCTAACATTAATTTTTTGAGTGTTTTGTATTTGCATGTTAGGAACTCTACACAAAGATCCTCCGGTTGGCAGTTGGATGGAGTTGTGCATTGACGATGATATTCAAAGGAGGTTGGCGGAATTGGATTGAAGCCATTTGCGCATTC
Source organism: Asparagus kiusianus (assembly GCA_022839385.1). NCBI lineage: Eukaryota > Viridiplantae > Streptophyta > Magnoliopsida > Asparagales > Asparagaceae > Asparagus > Asparagus kiusianus. Next base: position 9,420 of record BQKN01063544.1, read on the forward strand.
AAGTTAAAGATTCTCTATTGCACTTCATCCTACCAAGATTGATCTTATCGAATAATTTTTCTTGGGTATATATTTTTGTAGTTTAGGATTTACTCTATGTGTTTATACTTTAAAGTTCAAACTACACACATACACGTTTCGTTGTATCGTATTTTACATTTTTGGGAAAATAATGTGTTTATAGATTAAAGACTTGATTACACTATTTTATACATTTCCTCAAGTCTAGTAATCTAATAAAAAGTGTTTTAAAACATGTTTGAAAAGATTTCATCAAAATCAAGTTTTGACTATTTCGTATTCTTGATCAGTTTGCAAAATACACGAGTTTTCACAAATAGGAAATGCAATTTAAAAAACTTCTTCTATAACATGTTCATCTTCATATATACAAACATTTTCCCAAGTTTTACTAATTTTAGAGTTGTCTTATTATTTGTAATTGAATTTACAGAAACAAGTTTTTAGCAGTTTTTCAGAATCTGGAATATCTTCCAAGCACTTGAGGAAGATGACACAGGCTAGGCCAATGCTTAGAGAAGTGTCTTGTGAAATTGACAACGTGTGACTTATAAATGTTATTGGTGAGCGTTAAAAACCAAAATTGTGTAGTTGATTTGTGATATAGTGGAGATTCTCCTCGAGGGTGAGGAACGAAGACGTAGGTCGGGGTTGACTGAACTCCGTGATCATTTACTTGTGTTTGAGTTTGGCATTGACGTAGTTTTATTGTCTCATTGTTTATATCGCCTATTGCTTCATATTTGTTTATCCTTGCATATATCTCCTTATATATCACATTTGCTAGGATAATTAGTAAATAAATTTTAATTTGGTATTAATATCGAAGTAGATTGGCAATTACCCTATTCACCCCCTCTAGGGTTTTTTCATTTGATATTAGAGCTGGTGCTCTTTGATTTGTGGCTTAATCACCTAGAGTCAAAGACCCTCACTTTGATTTATTGCTAATCTAGTTTTGATAAAAATTCTTGCTTGCATTATAACTGTGGACATGCATGGTGCACCTAGTTTAGGCTATGACATAAATATTACTCCTAAATTCAATAATTTCTCTTATGCACAATTGAGTTTTAGATTTTAACTATATGTTAGATCTTAAAATATCGATTTGTGGGAAGTTATTGATTGTGCCTATGTTGTGCCCACTTTGGAGCAATCCAAGTGGAGCAATTATGATAAAAGATGTTTACAATAAACAAGTTAGTGTTAGAATTTTTGCTCAATGCTTTTGATAAATTTATTTCTAACAAACTTGCTTATTTTGATAGTGTTTACACGTTATGGAAATATATAGAGGCACAGCAAGGTAACTTAGAGGAAATTCAATGTTTTTCGGTGGATTCTGCTTCAAGTGAGAGTGGAGTGTAGGCGTATAAAATTGCCTATAGGTCCCACAACACAGCTCGACACGGTGATTCGACAAATCAACGAACCATCGAGTGACGAGGTGACGAGGTCAACAAATTGCACGCAAACGATGTCAATCGCGTGCGGAATCAATCCAACGGTTCGGGGAGTCAACGAGTCGTCCAACTAAGAATGGACTCGGACGAATCGCGATCGAATCAAGATTAGTTTCGGACTCATACTCAGAAGTGGAATTACTGCCAAATTGGGAATCAAGTCAACAAATCGATTCCAGAACAAGTCAACCACACAAACCGAATCAAGTCCGAACAACGGAGAACCGGAAACACGGAAAAACACCGGAAAACGACGAAACACGAAACACCCGGGGACTCGGCCTGAACCGAGCCAACCCGGGGTGGCTCGGTGGCCGAGCCACCCCAGGGTGGCTCGGCCTAGGCCGAGCCACCCCAAGGTGGCCGGGTGTTCCCCCCTCCCTCGTGTGCATGCGGGCATAATTCAGGTACCCTATAAATAGGGGGGGTGGTTGTTCATTTGGGAGGACTTTTTTCTGAACTTCTGAAGAGCCGAAACTCTGCCGGATTGCGACCTCAACTCGGAATTGTGAAGGCTTGAAGACTTGGATACTCAGATCTACGTCATTCTACTCCGGATCTAAGCTTGGTTCTTAGATCCCGAGATTTGAGCGAGCGTTTCCTTGGTGAAACGATCCCTCTCGGCTATTATCTCCTTGGTGGGATAATACCCGTCATACCACGTAGATCTGTTCGGATCGAGATTGCACGGTGGTCCACGGCAAACAACCCCGGCACAGGCAAACAACCCACAAAGCGAGTGACCGTATAACAGGAGCTCGCGATCTGTTCGTTGAATAAGGAAAGTTATAATTTTTCTTTGTTTTCTTTGATTTTCATTGTAACCGGCTCTTATAAAAAGACCGGATCTTTGTAAACGCAAAAAGTTGTTAACTAAGACGGCAATGACATCGTCAATGAAGAAGAGTTTGATTTTTCCCGCGAACAGGGTTCATTTTCAAAGGTTGGATTTTGGAGGAGGCGAAGCCCTGCTGGATTGGAGACTCAGATCTAAAAAAGATCAGAACTTTAAGACTTTGAAGACTTGCTCATCCAGATCCGGTGCTCGGCGATCATCAACGTCAAATAAGGCAGGTGTTCGAGAGGACCGGATCTCAGATCTACGCGTACATACTCCGGATCTAAGCTTGGTTCTTAGATCCCGAGATTTGAGCGGTCGTTTCCTTAGTAAAACGATCCCTCCCGGCTATTATCTCCCTTGGTGGAATAATACCCGTTATACTGCGTAGATCCGACCGGATCTAGATCTCGCGGTGGTCCACGGCAAACAACCCCGGCGCAGGCAAAGAACCCACAAAAGCGAGTGACCACAAAACAGGAGCTCACGATTTGTTCGACAAATAAGGAAACAAAGTTGTAATTTTCATTTCTTTTTATTTGATTTTCGTTGTAACCGGATCTTATAAAAAGACCGGATCTTTGTAACCGATAAACAGTTATTGAGATGGCAATGGAATCAATGAAGAAAGCAATGATTTTTCCCGCGAACAATCTGGCGACCACAGTGGGAGCCACCGATCTCGCCGACGAGATCGTTGCGTCGCAGCCGCGGATCCTGATCCCGGTCGAGGAGGAGGTCGAGTACGAATTCGACGAACAAAAGTTCGAGGAGTATCTGTCATCCTCGTCCGGATCTACCTCCCCTCGCAAGTCCAAGAAGTTCTCCCCCAGGAGAAAAATTCGTTGGTACGAAGATGTTGAAGATCTCGCCCCGCTGAATGCCGAAGTCGCATTGGGTGAGATCCCTCCAATTTCCAACCAGGTCGGATCTACTCTGGCCAACCCTTCTGCCGCAGGGGGCGTAGTGACTCTCTCGAAGAGAGCCCGCCAAAGGCAACAGCAACGCCTTGCGAAACAATTCGCAAAGGCCATGGAATCTGTTGACGGAGTTCGCTACAAGGCGGATCTGAAGAACAGAAGAGGTAAACGGCCTCAACAACCGATGAATGGCAACTCCTCCAAGCCGCAGACGGACGAATGGATCCGCGTCAAACGGAACCGATCAACGCTGGAGGAGCGCATTCGTAAGTGCCGCGCACTATCAGCGCAGGCACGGGCTCAAATTGAAGAAGCCCGTAGAAGGCTGCAGAAGGAGGTGGCAAAGAAACCGCCCCCAACCCACCAAGTGTGGAGGCCAAAATCCGAAGTGGCAATTCAGGCCAAAGAGCAACCTCTGCAACCTTCGAAGCAGATTCAACCTCCGGCGAACCAAACGAAGCCGCCGATGATTTCCACAACTATTCCGGGAGATCCCACAAAGCCATCCCAAAAAAGGAAGTCAGTCTTGGAGCGCCACGGTCCACTTCCCGAGGAGCGAAGCAAAGCTCCAATCCAAGAACGTTTGGGCCCACTGAGACAGCTCCGAACTAATCAACATGCTGGGGGTCGACACAACCCTTAACATGACAAGGAGTTCACGGCACCCAAGCGCACTACCTTGCGCATCGAAGTTCGGGAGCCCGTTGAGAATTCACGCCCACAAAGGCACGTTTCGAGGCGCGTGACTCTCGAAAGTCCAAATAAGGTAATTCGCTCTCAGAAGGAAACGTTGTCATCCGATGATGATAACGTTATACTTGAGAAATCGTGCCAACACACGATAGGTTACTCCGATCAAATTGACGAGTTGTACTATCGTGCTAGGGGTACGAGCAAGACAAGAAAGAGAAGCCCTCGTAGGCTCGAGACTCAGTGCCCCTGTTCCAAACTCATTCGGGCGGTATTGTCTCAGTGTAATTGCACTAAGACGGTCCTCGAAAGGGTTTCGGTGTTCGAAAGGCTCAGCACTGAGACGCCAAAGCCAAGGCCTAGGCGTTTCCGACAAAGGAGAATGGTGGTTAAAGACGGTGAACATTCAAGAGTCACCACTAACATGACCAACAATGGGACATTGGCACGGGATGATATCGAGTCGATTCTGAGAGCATCCCGGCGTCTAACCCGTTTGCAGTCTGGAGCCATCTCACGAAGAACTTATGGGAGGGTTCGGATAAGACCACCTTCAGAAGATGAGGAATCGGATGCCTGATCTGCGGTTGCGTCTGACAACACCGTATCCAGCGAAGGAGAACCCCGCGAGTCATTCATGATAAG
>BQKN01063545.1:11955-37980 GCA_022839385.1 Asparagus kiusianus
AGAACTCCACATGTTGTTGATAAATCTCAGAATCTAGATTGGTATTTTGTTTCATAGAGTTGAGAGCTATTGTGAGACTTTGTTTATGTGACTCATTGTATTTGAGATTCAGTTCAGACTCAGAGATATGTCTATTTTATTCCAGTTGGGCTCATTATTGATTTTTCTTATGCTTCTTCTGTGTATATCCAGTGTTGCCCTATTTCTATTTTTACCTATCTGTACCTTCACCTATTTATTGTTTCCATTAGAGAGATAGTGATTATGATGGTGAAACTTGTCATAGCATGGTGGTTGGTGCTTGGCAGGTTTGACAATCCGGGTTTCACCTGGGACTACAGCCTTGTGTGAATCCTGGGACGTCACAGTTGGTATCAGAGCTCTAGTTCCAGCATCCTTAGGATCATTCCTGTGTCAAATTGTGGAGCTAGGATAGTGTTTTCTAGGATTCACGTATAGAGTCCGTTAGGAATTCCTAGAATGAGTGAGGACGATATGTGCGTATATCTCAATATTTCAAATTTTTTTATGACAATTATTTTATGTTGATTTGAAGTATTTGCGTGAATACTATATGTTATGAATACGTATTGTGATACGTTATATATATGTATATATGTTTGCGATCTCACTTACTGTGATCATAAGCTCTCCTCTTGATATTATAAATATTAGAACGAGGATGCAGTCGAGATAAAACTCATACCCGGAGAGCTGGGCAAGCAGAGTCCGAGCCGCAGCAGGCTCCACAGTATTTGATCGACTTTCGATTTTATGGCACCGTTTGCAGAAACAGAGACTAGCAACACTCGAGGAGGGAGTAGCGAGCCACATTACATTTTCTGGAGTTCCATCATCCGTTGTACTAATTGTGCCAATGGAAGAGGTAATACTAATGATTATATTATCACAACCATTTGTTGATAGTGATACAGAGCAGGAGGCTTGGCTCTGTAAGAATAAGAAAGATGTAGGACACTAAGAACACCATAGTACAGGGCACATTGGATTCATATGCAGCTTATAACTAAAAAGGAATATGTGAAAATTCCTTAACGTAGACTCAGTACCAAACCAGAGGTTAAATATATTCAGCACAGAGGATATCACCGGAGAATAGCAGCAAAGAATAGCTACGATTTTAGATTTTGGTCGGGACAGTGAATATCACTTATTTGGGAAAATTTTGTTTACTTTTTCGACAAGTAGTTAGATCTAGTTTGCTTAAAACAGTGAGATATGCCTATAGTTAATTACAAAATCAAGACTAGCATGATGGCAATGTCAAGGGTAAGAGGCCTATTATGGGATCTAGAGGACCCCAACAGCGGGGTAAGGATTTTAACTATCAACAATAAAGACATTACAAGAAGATAGCAAACATGATTTGATGACACCGCAGCAGCGCATGATTCGGGACACATGATATAATTATAACAAGATCGGACATAAAGCGAAGAATTATCGCAGTACACTAGCAGGAGACTAGAATGATATAGATCAGGGTCAATAATCTTAGGGTAGCAGTTACGGCCAACATCGGAGGATAGATGTGCTACCGGTTATTCTGAGGATTTAGGGGCCTATAGGCCAGAATTGCGTTATTCAGAGTATTCATCAGTGTCAGATGGACCCATGTGTTTCACCGCCAGCAGCGTAGCAGGCGTCGGCCACCAGCAGAGTTTATGTAGTCGCGTCACGTGATCATAGTACGAGCAGAGTTTTCATAGTAAATTCTTATCCAGCTCGAATCTTCTTGATTCAGAAGCTTCGCATTTTTTTTATCTATCATGATGTCATAATTAGACATCAGCCTGTAGCGTAGCGTTTTAGCATTCCATTATCAGTTTCTACCCCTTTAGGGGAGGTGTCCCTATTAGAGAGTATATGTAGGAGATGTGTCATCAGTATAGATGAGTTTGAGTTTATCTTTGTCATGGTCGTGTTGTGGATGTTGAATTTCGACGTCATTCTTAGTATGGAATGGTTATCATCCTATAATATCAGTACCGACTGTTTCGCTAAAACAGTATGCTTGTGAGCATTCGTTGGGATTATATAGATAGTAGCAACCTCATAGGGTAACCAGAATGCGGAGTCATTTCTGGCATAAGTCGAAGAGGTGATGATACGGGATCGGGGTGCAGTTTTGAGCGAGATCGGAGTTGTCTCGGTATATCAGGATGTCTTTCAGGACATACCTATGTTTTCTCCAGTGAGAGAGGTTGTTTCCCTGCATCGAGTTGCAGCAGGCACCGTACCGATTTTCCGAGCACCCTATCATATCTTATGGCACCCGCTGAGCGGAGGGAGCTACAGACTCAGGTAGATGAGTTGTTAACTCAGGATTTTATTTATCGGAGTTATTTTTTTTCATGGGAGCACCGGTCTTCTTCATGGGGGAAGAAGGACTATAGCATGCTATTGTATATCGATTATCGTGAGTTGAACAAGGTCACTTCCCGGATCATGGATCCACTGTCGAGGATTTATGACTTGTTCGACTAGCTGTGGGGAGCGCAGCATTTCTGGAAGATTGATCTTCATTCTAGTTATTTCTAGTTACGAATGCGGTAAATGAACGTTTCCAAAACCGCATTTTCTGACTCGATATGGGTCTTTTGAGGTCTTGTCATGCCATTTGGACTGACCAATGCACCCGCGGTATTCATAAATTTGATGAACCGGGTTTTTCGTCCATGTTAGGACTAGTTCGTAGTCATTTTATTAACGACATCATTATCTTTTCGAGATCGGAGACAGTGCACGAGCAACATCCTCTATTGGCATTATGGGGATAGCGGACAATCGAGATTAGAGGCATCAGTGATACGCTGAGTTCAGGAAATACGAGTTTTGGCTATAAGAGATTAGATTTTTAGGCCACGTCATCAGCAGGTGGGGCATAACAGTGGATCCAGCCATTGTTGAGGTTGTACTTGATTGGGAGCCACTAAGAACCATTACACGGGTTCGTAGTTTTAGAATGGTATGAGAGAAATTTCATTCAGGACTTTTTGAAGATTGTAATATTACTTACACACCTTATAAAGAAGGATGTATAGTTTGCTTTGGGCACGGGGTGCTAGGAAGCCTTTAAGACTATTAAGGCTAGATAGACTATAATAACAATTTTGACTGTTCTAAACAGTGATACAACATTTGTCATTTATGTGGACACGTCATTAGCAGGACAACGAGGTGTTTTGATGCAGACCCGGAGGGTATGGCTTATTTTGCGACAGTTTAGGCACATCGTAACAGATATACAGTGCATCCATGCACAAGGAAAATGTACAAGGATCTGAAGAGGTATTTTTGGTGGAGTGGTATGCGCAGAGGGATTGCAGATTATGTGGCTAAGTGTTATACCTGCCAACAAAATTAAGGTAGAACATCAGAAACATGCAGGAACCCTACAGCTTTTACCCATTCCTGAGTGGAAGTGGGCAGATATTTCCATGGATTTCATAGTGTGGTTGCCTAAGACGAAGAAAGGAAATGATTCTATTTGGGTTATAGTGGACAGATTGACTAAGTTCGCACTTTTCTTACCTGTGAGGACGACTTATACGGTAGATACGTATGCGAGGATCTTCATTCGGGAGATTGTTAGATTGCATGGAGTTCCGGAGACGATTGTATCAGATCGGGGCTCAGTCTTCACATCCTATTTTTGGAGGAGTTTCCAGGATGCTTTTGGCAGTCAGTTGTCATTTAGCAGTGTTTTTCACCCCCAGACAGATGGTCAAACGAGAGGGTGAATCAGATCTTAGAGGACATGCTGAGAGCGTGTATTTTAGATTTTTAGGGTAATTAGGAGGACCATATCCCACTGATTGAATTTGCATATAATAATAGTTATCAAGCTACCATCAGGATGGCACCGTATGAAGCTTTATACGGGAGACCTTACAGATCACCTATATGTTGGGCAGAGCCAGAGGATAGTTTATTGATTGGTCCAGAGTTAGTTAGACAGACCATAGAGAAGGTGGCATTGATTCGAGAGCGCATTCTTACGGCGCAGAGTTGGCAAAAGAGCTATGCAAATCAGAGGAGATGACCTTTAGAGTTCCAGGTCGGAGACTCAGTTATGATGAAAGTATCACCGATGAAGGGCGTTTAGCGATTCGGTAGACGGGGGAAGCTTACCCCAAGATATGTTAGTCCTTTCAGGATCATCGAGCGCATTAGAGCTATTTCTTACAGGTTAGATCTTCCAGCATCGATGTCGAGTATACACGATGTCTTTCATGTTTTGATACTTAAGAAGCATCTGCGGGATGATGAGCAACATAGAGTGATTGATTCACCAGAGATTGAGATTCAGGATGACTTGACTATCGTAGAGATTTCGATATGCATACTTGCTAGAGAGAATAAAAAGCTTAGGAATAAAGTCATCCCATTAGTGAAAGTTCAGTGGAACCGGCAAGGAGCCGAAGAGATTTCTTGGGAGTGTGAGGAGGATGTTCGTCGTGACTACCCACACCTGTTTGGACATGTATAATGTTGATAAATTCTTATGCTTATATGCTTTGATAGTAGTCTTTATCTATGTTATTTAGTCACATTTATATTTATCTTTAACACTAGAATGGAGATTTTGTCACCTGATCCTTAATCATTTGAAACATATGGTATATACATGAGAGTTTCCTTGTTTGTATTATTTCGCTCGACGTACCAATTTTGTTTAATTAGGGATTTAGGGGAGAATGTTTGCATTCTAGGTTGTTAACTTTAAATATTATTGTGCTAATACTATGAGATGTGTGCAGAAGGAATTCTTAATATGAATTATACCTTCTTTTTATATTTTCCTAGTATTTAAGCTTTGAGATGCGATTGTGAAATTTCGGGGACGAAATTCTTTTAAGGGGGAAGAATGTAAAACCCCGTAAATTTGAATATTTTATGATAAATAATGATAAATATGTTATATGGTGAAAAATAATATATTTTGATATTTGGATATGATAATAATTGATTTGAGTTAATTCAATGTATATTTGTGAAAATATGAGTGCAAATGCACAAAACATGCACAAAGGCCAAGAGTGAAAATCTGGGAATAATGACCAGTTATGATTTTTTATATTTTGCACACTGATTCAGTTAGAATTTGGAAAAGTATAAAAGACCAAAGTTGTAAGTCTCTTCAACAACTTTCCAACAAGTCTTAGATTACCTTATTCTGAGGTCGGATGAGAAAGTTACAGCTAAAATACCGAAGGGGTATTTTCCTAGTCAGACTAGGTTTCCTGGTTCGGGTCTAACATGTTTGTTTCGGGTTTGCCTCTAAATACCTGTATTTGTTTAAGAAAATTCCTTTCTTTTATCATATCTAAGAACCCTAACAGCCACCAAACCCTCATAAACCCTATTTTGAATTCTTGGAGAAGATTGGAGGCTTTCAAGTTGGGTTTTTGTTGATTTTTGGTTTTTGGAGTGGAGATCTCCTTCGATGTTGCTTCTAACAAGTTTTCCTACAACCCCAGGCGAGTATCCTCTCTAATAATCTCTCTCCTAGTTTTTAAAATATTTTTAAAGAGTTTTTAATGAGTTTTATGGAGCCTAATCAATTAATTTGTGTATAAAAATTAGATCTTTTGTATATATGTATAAAGACTAGGTCTTTTCATGTTAAAGAGATTAAGCATAAATTTACAGAAGTGTTTTAAGATCTAAAAATAATTTAAAATATTGTTTATCTGAATTTATATGTTTTATTCTTCGTTTTAAAGTTTTGTGCATGATTGAAGGTTTACATATGATTTCTTGTGTAAATAATCATGTTTGTTATGTTCTGTTGAAAATCTGCTGCACATATATACTATTGAACTAGAAATTTGAAATAACAAATGAAATCCAAATTGAACCAAACTAATTCCAATTAAAAGATATGTGAATCTAGTTTTCAAAACAGAAAACCATACCTAAAGATAGTTTTCCTAGAGAAAGATATGCTCAATTTACTGATGATAGGTTCTGTAGAAAATCTGCTGCACAAATAAAATGTTTGACTAGAAATTAGAAATATCATATGAACTCCAAACTGAGCCAAATTAGTGTCAATTGATAGCTATGTGAGTCTAGTTTCCAAAACGAAAAAACTATTCTTAAAAAGAGTTTGTTCAGAGAAAGATATTCTCAATTTACTAATGATATGTTCTACAGAAAACTGCAGATGTGCTGATTTGAAATAAATTAATATATTACGTAAATGTTTCTTGAATTTCGCTCTTGTTTGTTATTTTTGAGAGAGTTTCTCGATCTTGTACTGTTATATATAATGCTTAAGAGTTGTTTAACATCTGAGATGATGATAAACACCAGATATGGACACGCACACCGAGATATGTGCACGTACACTTTGATTATCTTGTGTTAACATACTTTTTGTCGCACGTTAAGCTGATGAATACATATGAAAGAGTATTACAAAAGTATCGTTAATTCATGTATCCGAAAATAGGGAGATAAAACTTATTTACCGTAGAACGATCGAGTAAGAGTATTACAAAAGTATCGTTAATTCATGTATCCGGAAATAGGGAGATAAAACCTATTTGCTGCAGAACGATTGAGTAAGAGTATTACAATAGTATCGTTATTTCATGTATCCAGGATAGGGAGATAAAACCTATTACCGCAGAACGATTAAGTAATAGTATTACAACAGTATCGTTATTATATGTATCCGAAATAGGAAAATAATAAACCATATTGCCGCAGAGCGATTGAGTAACGAGCATTACAAAAGTATCGCTATAGTACAAGATGATGCACACATAAATATTTGGTCAGTTGTAGGTTTTACTTTTATGATAAATTGCCCGCGAATAGGGTATTTCCTTTAAGATTTTGATGCACCCGTTATGAACGGCAGATATATTTATTTTAACAATTGTTAATATCCTCTTATTATAGAGCAGGTCACTCGGACGTAGTTCGAGATGAGATGATTATTCTTTATGTTAGAGATTGGAGTATTTATCATTGATTATTTATTATTCATTCATAGAGAGTTATATGAATGATTTGATATATGTATGTACTGACTCTATCTTCTTATATACTTCTACCCCTTCCCCTGGGGAGAGGTAGTGATGATCTCACTAGCGCTTTGACACTCATTGTTTTCCCTCCTTTCAGGCAGCGAGTCTGGCGCACAGAGAGTCGCAGGTTGATGGGACTTCTTAGTTGTCCATTTAGTTACTTATCATATTTTGTAGTTATTGCAGAACTCCACATGTTGTTGATAAATCTCAGAATCTAGATTGGTATTTTGTTTCATAGAGTTGAGAGCTATTGTGAGACTTTGTTTATGTGACTCATTGTATTTGAGATTCAGTTCAGACTTAGAGATATGTCTATTTTATTCCAGTTGGGCTCATTATTGATTTTTCTTATGCTTCTTCTGTGTATATCCAGTGTTGCCCTATTTCTATTTTTACCTGTCTGTACCTTCACCTATTTATTGTTTTCACTAGAGAGATAGTGATTGTGATGGTAAAACTTGTCATAGCATGGTGGTTGGTGCTTGGCAGGTTTGACAATCCGGGTTTCACCTGGGACTGCAGCCTTGTGTGAACCTTGGGGCGTCACAACAAAAATCGCTTCGCTGGGCCCAATAATTGTGCTTTAGGCCGATTTTATAAGCAGGTCTGGGCTTTAACTGAATATGTCACCGCTTAAACTAAATCTCCCCTGCCCCCTCTCTCTATCTCTCTCTCCAATCGTCACCCCTTTCTAAAATATCTACGTCCTTTCTAATATCCGCTCCCAAAAGATTGCCATGGCCGAAATCATCTCTAGTCGTCGATCTCATCGCTTAACTCGTCGCCATTCTCTTTGTCGTTTTTTGATCTCATCATCTCTAATCTCAACTCTGATTTCGTCGTCGAGCTCGTAGCTAATCTCGTTGTCGAGCTGTTGGTCTCCCAAAAGATCGCCATGGTCAAAATCATCTCTGGTCGTTGATCTCATCGCTGAACTCGTCGCCATTCTCTTCGCCGTTTTCCTATCTCATCGTCTCCGATCTTAACTCTGATTTCGTCGTCGAGCTCATAGATAATCTTGTCATTGAGCTGCTGGTCTCATCTCCGATCTCATCTCCGATATCGTCATCGAGTTCGAAGCTAATCCTAATCTGGTCTCCAATCTTGTTCTTGTGTTCTTCCTCATCGGTCTCATCGCTATCAGTCTCCTTTCGACTCTCAGGTACCTCTCCTTTCATTTTTTATTTCTACAGTTTCTTCCCCTTTCTATCTTTAAAAATCTCTTCTTCATTTTTAGGTGTTGCGGATAATCTTGATTGCTACATTAATCGATCCGCAGCTCTAGGTCGATCCCTGAGGTTAGATTTCTCAACATAAAAGCTATTTCTTCTCAAAAAATTTGGATTTATTTGTTGTCTATTGGAAGCATGTTTTATTTTACTTGTTAATTTGTGATTGTGAACTTACTGATATCTTGATGTGTGAAAATCAGAAGTAATGTGTGAAACTAGTTATCTCCATTGATGATTTTTTTTGTGCAAAATTCGGCAGAGCTTCGCCTTCGTCGAGGAAGTATTTGATTTGAAGCGCTGAGATCGATCAAGCGAAATCAGCACTCTTCTCGAGATCAAGACCAAGCCTGATCTCAAGGAAATGGGGAAGCGGGCTTCGGATCTCTCAAACTCTCTTTCTTTATGCTGAAGAACTCGTCAAGATCTGTCAACCCTCACTAAAATTCATGCTCATTTGACTCCTCAATCTGGCAGTACCTCGCCCTCTTGATAATAACTCCGCCCCCTAAAAGGAAGCCCTAGGTTTGTATTTATAGGGCTCCGGATACGGGTATGTGGATAAGAATGATGGATTCCTCCTTATCTTCCGTTAATAACTGATTAACCATGTTTAGAGATAGGATTTAGGCAGTTAGGAGCCACTGGAACTGAGAAGATCTCGTGAAAACTTGTCAAAACTGCCAAAAACGTGTTTTCGGGTCAAACCTGCGCGAAACACCCCGCTGATCCGCGGGAGGTGCGGGTCGGCTTGGTCGGACCCGCACCGCCACGGGTCGGACTTGCCCGACCCGCATAGGCACAGGTCGGCGCGGTTCGACCCGCGCCGCCACAGGTCGGCACGGTCTGACCCGTGCGAACGCGGGGGTTTGGCGTTTTTGCTGAGTTCTTTGGTGTTTTTTGGTTTTCCGGGACTTGTATTCTCTGCCGTTTTGCGTATTTGACAGTCTTGTTGACTTGTATGATTTGCTAACTTGCTTTATGCGCTCTTTAGCTTCTTTACGACACTTGGAACTGACCGACGTGCACAAGTTGATTGACGCGCGCGTGTTGACCGACGCGCGCTAGCTGATTGACGAGCGCGCGCTGACCGACGTGCACGAACTGATTGACGTGCACGTGTTGATTGACGCATGCGAACTGATTAACGAGCACGTGTTGATCGACGCGCACGAACTAATTAACGCACGCGTGTTGACCGATGTGCGCGAACTGATTGACCCGCGCGTGTTGACCGACGCACGCGACCTGATTGACACGCGCGAGCTGATTGACACGCGCGGGCCACTTGGTTTGTCGTTTCGCTTCTTGTGCTTGTCAACGAAAGATAATCCTCTTAGACTCGGATAATAACGTTCGTTGTCTTCTCCTTGTCTCGAGCTGTGTACGGACAGCTATAGGCATTTTTAGACGTCTACAGATACCTCCTCCAAAGCATTTTAGACTCATTTCTTTTATAGAAGAGTCTGGAAGGCTTTGGATAAGATAGGCCTTTTCCTTAATTTCGTAGAGGGACTTGTGAACTGCGTCAATTCTTGACTTCTTCAGCCTTTAGTCTATTCAGTGTTTTGTTGAATAGATGAAGTTCTTATGACGTTGTGTTTATCATCTGACCGTTGTCAAAATCTTGAATTAAAGTTGGTGTGTAAGTTTTTGAACTTAGCTCGTGTCATTGAGTTGATTTTGAACTGATCATCTTCCTCAGAAATTCATATCTGAATCCGATTGAACTCCCTGAAATCATCGTTTGCCTTATTTTGGCGAGATTGCTGATGCGTTGACCGGCATCGATCTTTACTGTAACGCATTGACCGGCGTTAACACTATTTATACTCGTACGTTTGCTGGAGTCTACACAGTTTAAGCTCTTAAGGCATTGGAGCGTGACGGTCCCAAATCTGGGCTGTAGGACCAACTATTAAAGTTGTTTCGTCCACAGATATGGATCTTATCCCGAAGTCATTGGATGCTCAAGTCACGAGACCAACTAATAAAGTTGATGCGTCAATGCCCCACATTTATAGAATTTTTGGCAAATTCTCATCCATCAACGCGTTTGATTAGTCTTTACCTACTATCATTTGAGTCGGGCTAGCATGCAGATTGTTTAAATCCATTTTGCACGTAATGTTATGCTAAAAGAGTTAACTCTTTTAGTGCTACAATATTGAATACGTAGACTTCGTCTTTCTCCTGTGAAAAGACTAAACAGTGACGTGTATCAGATGTAGACTTAGGATTTTTGGTAAATCCTTAGCCTTCAACAGATTTAACATGCCTTTACTGATTACTGTTTGAATTGGGCTTGCATACGGATTGTTTAAGTCCGTTCTGCATGTGACGTTGTGCTAAGAGAGTTAACTCTCTTAGTGCTATGATATTAAATACGTAGACTTCGTCTTTCTTACGGGAATAGACTACCCGGCAACGCGTGTTAGGCGCTGACTTATTCCTACTTAGGATTCAGGATAAACTTCCCCAGACTGGATTCTGGTGTCTTTTTCAATTGGTGAAAGACTAAACCGATAACGCGTATTAGACGTTGACTTATCCCTACTTAGGTTTCGGGATAAAATTCCCCGTGCGTGTGAGACACGGATTTTAGCGTTATGAATAACAACCTGCGATAATATCAAATATGTGGGCTTTTGTCCTTTTTACGGTTAAGAACTAACCAGCAACGCGTGTTAGGCATTGACTTATCCCTGCTTAGGATTCAGGATAAATTTTCCCATGCATAAAAGGCATGGATTTTTGTTACTACTATACTGAATACGTAGATTCGGTCATTTTTATAGGAACGAACCACCCAGCAATGCGGGTTAAGCGCTGACTTATCCCTACTTAGGCTTTAGGATAAAATGCCCCAGGCTAAATTCTGGTGTCTTCTTCAATCGGTGAAAGACTAAACCAGCAATGCGTGTTAGACGTAGGCTTATCTCTGTTTAGGAGTCGAGATAAAGTTCCCCGCACGTGTAAGGTGCGGATTTTGGCGTTATTAATTACGACCCGCCATAATATTGAATATGTGGGCTTTTGTCCTTTTTACGGTTAAGAACTAACCGGCAACGCGTGTTAGGCGCCGACTTATCCCTACCTAGGCTTCGGGATAAATTTCCTAGCGCGTGTAAGGTGCGGATTTTGAAGTTATAATGTTAAAATATTGTGTCTTCTCTTAGGGCAAAGACGAACCTAAAATGAGAGAGAAAGAATTTTATATTCTATCTCCCAAAACCGAAGAGGAAGAATTATATATTCTATCTTCAGTGCAGAAGAAACTCAAAATGGGATCTCCACTTTAAGAATCTAAAGAGTGAAACTATGAGTGGGATCTTCACTCCGAGAATTGAAAAAATTCGGATAATCCTAACTGTCGGAAGGTTTGATTACCGAAGCAAAGGTGAATTTCTCGTTTATCAAGAGTGAATTGTGATTTTGGCCCTAACTATAGGAAGCTTTGACCGAGTAGGAGTTTGAGGTGACTCTAACAGTAAGAAGGTTTGATCACTCGATTTGAAAGTGGACCTCTCGTTCATTGGAGAAATCGAGAGGGGATTTTGGTTGTGGAAGCCTGTGAGTTATCAACAAAAGAGTGTTTAGAAATCACAGTGGGGGTTTAGTATTTATCACTTTGTTTGTAATAATCGGGTTATCCCTAAGAAAATTACATGTAGCATTCTTTCGGGAATTTCCCGTTACATGAATCATTCACCTCCAACTTCCTTTGAGAAATTGGGTCTAACATTGTACTGAGTTACATGACCTGGTTATCCTTAAGAATATTACGTATAAAAATTCTCCAGGAACTTCAACCTCATGTACTGAGTTACATGACCTGGTTATCCTTAAGAGAGGGAAACAGTTTAGACTCATATATCTATTAGAGTATCAGGGAGAAGTTTAACCTCATATACCGGTTGGAGGATCGAGAAACAGTTTATACTCGTATACTCTTTGGAGTGTCGGAAGGAGCGGTTTATACTCTTATACTTGTCGGAGTATCGCCGCTCTTATTGGGATTAGTTAAGTGTTATGACGCCGACTTCAACCAATGTTTGGATGCTATTCTTGAGAGCGAAGCAAGCCTTTGTGGGATGAAGGATCCTCCTGTGGTATGCACAGTACTTCGGATCCGCAGTATCACCAGCTTCCTCCTGATCTGCGATAGGTGGTAGCTTGATCTTGTTGTATTCAAGGAGGGACTCGAAGATGGCTGGAACATCTTCGTCTTTGAAAGAGTACTCTTTTTGGAGTCTCGGATCCGAAGTCTTTTGGTATCTTCGGGGTTGTTGTTGTGATGTCTGATTAACGTCGACAACCACTACAGGTGCCTTGCCCTTACAACGGGAAGCGAAGTTCAAGTTCGGAGGATTGGCCGTCGATTGGTTTCTCTCGGTCTTCTTCCTTCGGAGGAAGCGTTCGGCCCGCTCTCTACGCATCTTCAACTCTTTCCAGGTGTTGGATGGTGTTACTCCCATAATTTCTAACACGTCCAAAGAGAGGTTATTGTAATAGATTTGGAGGATGAAATCCTCCATGATCGGATCTCGGTAGTTCATTGCCTTATTCCGGAAACGTTTGACGAAGTCATCGACCGTCTCGTCATCTTCTTGTTTCTCATCGAAGAGTATCCTGATTGACACCTCGGTATCATCGTCAAAGAAGTGAGCGAGGAACAGGTTCTCCAGATCGCCCCAGTTGTTGATGCTCCCAGACTTGAGACGGCAGTACCAATCGAAGGAGGGCCCACAAAGGGTGCCAATGAATGATCGAACCATCAAGGCTTCATTGCCAGAGATCATACCCAAGTGGGACTTAAAGTAGATCAAATGCTGAATGGGTGAACCCTTCCCGTCGAACGATGTGAAGTTGATCAGGTTGAACTTCACCGGATATTAGGGTCGAATCCCACTCTCTCGGATAAGGACACGGAATCCCGGTCTTCTTTACCTCTCGATTAGACATTAGAGCATTAACTTTTCTCTCAAGGTCCTTCATCTTTTCGTCCTCGTCTGTACCATGCTTCGGACGATTTGTGAGAGGAACAACGAGGCCACCCCCAATGTTGTTATCATTGGTGAGACCACCCCCGGTGTTGTTGTCTTCAGCGAGGCCACCCCCAGTGTTCTGGTCAACGGGAGGGTTCTCAGCATTGAGACGTTCATCCACATCTGAATCGCTACTTGCTTGGTCAGTAAGGTTATGACGGCTGGATTCACCGAACTGATTAGACAGAGCCCAAATTTGTTGGTCATGCTCTTCCATCCTCCGTAGCATAGTCATTTCCATTTTAATCTTGAATGCCTCTTTCTGCTTGGTTAGAGCATCCTCAAGAATTCTGGCGATTTGCTCGTTGTTGATCATGAATGCCTCGTGGGATTGTCCTGGGCGGGACACCATTTTGTCAGAAAAGACTGCAGAGTTGGCATCTGATGGTTCATCATCCGAGGATAATCCCCTTTGCATTCTCTGATAATCTCTTTGTCTAATAGTTCTCGATCGCAACCGGGTTAGACGATGCGATATAAGCGGGTCAGAGCTAGAAGGTCGAATTGACTTTCCCTTATTAGCCACATTAACTGTGACTGTGGATTGTTTGGGTCCGACCGCTTCAGCTAGAGTCGAGACATCAGTTGGGCTATTCCCAAGTTAACTTTTCTTCCTGGAGAAAAGTCGGGGCTAGAATCACTTGAAACAATCGGGGACTTTCCCTTATTGACCATATTGATGGTAACTTCTGGGGATTCGTCATTTCGAACAGCCGATTGTTTCTTATGAAAACGCTTTGGTTTGGACTTAGTCGTTCCATTAGAGATCCTCTCGAATACCGAGACCCTCTGCGGAGCGGTCTTGGGGCAGTTACACGCTGATAATACTGTCCTAATAAGTTCGACGCACGGGCAGTGAGATTTTGTTTCCAGGATATTTCTCTTCCGAGACTTGCTCGTACCCCTAGCCTGATAGTACAACTCGTCGGTCAGATGATCGGAACAACCTATCATGTGTTGGCACGACTCCCCTAGTATAATGTTGTCATTGTCAGATGAATACACTTCTTTCAGGGGATTTTCCGTCTTGTTGGCGTTCTCAAGAGTCATGCATTTAGAGTCACACATTTGTAAGCGTGAACTCTTGGAGGACTCTCAGATTTTAATTTGCCATCATAGGCGGTCAATTACGGGAGTTTTCTGTGTGCGACCCCCAGCTCGAATAATTGCTCGGGATTCAGTCACCCGACCCAACCGTTCTTTGACCGGGGTTTTGCCTCGACCCGTGTGTGAAGGACCAAGATGATCCGTGATCCTCATTTTAAATCGGGACAAATCCATACTGTCGTGGTGCTCCACCGGAGGTGCGGAACTCGAAGGGATCGACGAAACAAGTGCAGAACGTCTTCTATCTTGACCCTAGCGCGGGTCAGATTTGAGTGACCCGTGGGTTGGAGGGTCGGATATGGGTGACCCACGAGCAGGAGGGTCGGATCTGGATGACCCGCGGGCAGGAGGGTCGGATCTGGGTGACCCGCGACTTGGAGGGTCGGATCTGGGTGACCCACGAGCAGGAGGGTCAGATCTGGGTGACCCGCGAGCATGAGGGTCGAATCTGGGTGACTCACGGCTTGGAGGGTCAGATCTGGGTGACCCGCGAGTAGGAGGGTTGGATCTGGGTGACCCGTAAGCAGGAGGGTCGGATCTGGGTGACTCGCGAGCAGGAGGGTTGGATCTGAGTGACCCGCATTTTTCAATCTTTCCGGCCGCTATTTCGAACTTTGGCCTCCAAGTTTGATGCAGCATTGGTTGTTTCTTTTTCACTTCTTCTTGTTTCAGCTTCTGCACTTCTCACACGAGAATTCATGTGTGCGCAATCAAGGGACGACGCTTCTGAATGCGCTCCTTGAGGGTTGAGCGGGTCCGTTTGACTTGGATCCATTCATTCGTCGTTGGTTTGGAGAAGAGGACATCAGCTCACTATTGGGGTGCTCGATGCTCCTTGAATTTTAGATCTACTTCGTAACGGATCCCGTCTACGGGGCCCAAAGCATTGGTGAATTAGCACGTGAGGCATTAGCGCTGCCTTTGGCGAACTCTTTTTGATAAAGTAGGCACGCCTTCAGTACTCAACTCCTTGAATGAGGAGGAGTTCAGATCTGTAACTCCAACTTCATTAGAGGTCGGAGGGGCGTTGCGAAGTGCAGTCGTTGCAGCGACAAGGGTGTTGATCTTCCTACGTTTGTGAGGGGCGGAGGATCTGGAGGAGGGTCCTCGAATTTCAGTTGGTCGAACTCATATTCGACCACTTCTTCAACCGGGATGTAGATCCGAGGTTACGACATGACAGATTCGGCAACGAAGCTGTTAGCTCTCACTGTGGTCGCCAGTTTGTTTGGGTAGAAAATTATATTCTTCATTGTATAACTTATTACAACTTCGATCGTTACAACGAGTTCAAAAAGACCGGTCTTTTTATAAGACCTTTACACAATAAAAATAAAAATTATAATCTCCTTCAAATTACACACAGATCCTATTTATTAGTCTTTGTTTTACGTGGGATCTTTGCCTGTACCGGGGTTTATCCGTGGACCACCTATGGATCGGATCCGGTTGATGGAAAATTTGGTAGAGTTTCGCCTTCGTCGAGGAAGTATTTGATTTGAAGCGCTGAGATCGACCAAGCGAAATCAGCACTCTTCTTGAGATCAAGACCAAGCTTGATCTCAAGGAAATGGGGAAGCGGGCTTCGGATCTCTCGAACTCTCCTTCTTTATGCTGAAGAACTCACCAAGATCTGTTAACCCTCGCTAAAATTCGTGCTCCTTTGACTCCTCAATCCGGCAGCACCTCGCCCTCTTGATAATAACTACGCCCTCCTGAAAGGAGGCCCTAGGTTTCTATTTATAGGGCTCCGGATACGGATATGTGGATAAGAATGATGGATTCCTCCTTATCTTCCGTTAATAACTAATTAACCATGTTTAAAGATAGGATTTAGGTAGTTAGGAACCTCTGGAATTGAGAAGATCTCGTGATAACCCGTTGAAACTGCCAAAAACGTGTTTTTGGGCCAAACCTACACGAAACACCCCGCTGACCCGCGAGGGGCGTGGGTCGGCTCTATCCGACCCTTGCGGGCGTGGGTCAGACGTGGCCAACCCGCGCAGCCGCGGGTTGGACTTGGCCTACCCGCGCGGGCGTGGGTCGGCACGGTCCGACCCGCGCTGACGCGGGGGTTTGGCATTTTTGCTGAGTTCTTTGGTGTTTTCTGGTTTTCCGGGACTTGTATTCTCCATCATTTTACATATTTGACCGTCTTGTTGACTTGTACGATTTACTAACTTGCTTCATGTGCTCATTAGCTTCTTTACGGCACTTGGAACTGACCAACGAGCGCAAGTTGATTGACGCACGAGTGCTGATTGACGCGCCCGAGCTGATTTACGAGCGCGCGCTGACCGACGCGCACGAACTGATTGACACGCACGACTAACGCACGCGAACTGATTAACGAGCGCGTGTTGACCGACACGCATGAACTGATTGACGCGCGCGTGTTGACCAACATGCGCGAACTGATTGACGCGCACATGTTGACCGACGCGCGCGAACTGATTGACGTGCACGAGCTGATTAACACGCGCGGGCCACTTGGTTCGTCGTTTCCCTTTTTGCGCTTGTCGACGACAGATAATTCTCTTAGACTCGGATAACGACGTTCGTTGTCTTCTCTCCGTCTCGAGCTGTGTACGAACACCTATAGGCATTTTTAGACGCCTATAACATTGATTAACTAACACAGCTTTTATTGGAGAAAATTCTAAGAAATATTATGTAGTGCTTGCTGATCAGAAGTTTAGATCACCTTAATCACATCTTGCTACACACTAATTACCTTTTAATTAATCAACTCAGATGACTTAACAGATGATGTCTTTCTATTTCACATGACTAATGAAATAAGTTGCAGAATACTTCCACAACTGTTATTAGTGGTTGTGGTTGAAGTTTCACGAATGCCTATTTCATGGTTGTGATATAAATGGCTCTATAGGCTTACATCAGGCTCGTGTCCGCAACGATCAGATACTATATTGGATCTTTGAAATGAAAATTTCCTCTTGATTCATACAAAATAACAATAAGGATTACAACAAAAGACATGGAGAAACATACATTAGACCTGAAAATTGCTCCATCTGCATTCTCTTCACTGAGTTTGATAGCATAAAAATCATGCCAATGACAAGCTGAATAAAACTTATGAAAGCATTAAACACTTTGTTCTCCGCCTTTTCTCTCATTCGATTATCTTCTTTGAGGGTCTCGGCTAAGGCCATGTTTCCTCAGGGTTTGGATATAGTTTCTCATCAGAGTAAAATTCAAGAAGCACAGATCTTAACAGTAACCCAAGTGTAAATCTCAGTCTTATGCACTACAAGTTATCAAAATCTATCCTAGAAAATGAAAAGTAAGGTTGTGGTAGAGGATAATGCATATAACAGAAAAGAGAAGCTGTTTTGCTTAACATTTGCTTACCTTACTCCATAGATACCTACTGGTGCTGCTAACATGATTATGGAAATTAATCTGATCAGGTATGAAAATGAAATAGTTTGATCAACATCGCATTGCATTTGTGAAATTATTTAGTTACACAAATAAGATGGACTCCAGTACGCACAAATATAAACACATTTCCCATATGTACTTGGATTTGTGATCATATTGACTGACAGTAAATGGTACAATAACAAAGGATTAATTGATTTTTTACTACGAATCAGATGCCGATTATTTGTCATATACTGATTTTTTTACTTTAATATTTGGCAACTTTCAGGATAAAGGTTCATATTTAAGCGTTGAAGGAAATAATTGATCAATAAGTGCTGATTATATCCTAAGCATGCTAGCTCCTATGACAATACAAGCAAGGATCACTGTCTTTAATCAGGCAAGTTTTGTAAACTCAGAATACAATAAAACTGATGAAAGAGCATTTTCGACATCATGTTTGTGGTCTTAGTGCTATATTGTAATATGTGTTATTTTGTGTTGTCAGGCTTGCATATTTTCAATTTATGTACACACGCACACATGTGTGATGTATGTATAAATTCACATGTGTCATGTGTGTCTGGTGCGCGTTTATAAATCTTACTTTATTCTCATAGTTATAAAAAAATCTTACTTTATTCTCATAGTTATAAAAAAATCGAAAAAGAAGTATCTCCATCATCACAGTACAGAGTGTATATGCAAATAAACTCTAGGACATAACTCAACAAATCATAAAAGGAAGTAAACAACAATGCAAGGACATACACGACGACAACCACCACAATTTCAAACCATGAAGTGTTCTTTTAACATTGTTCTCTACCTACACCTTGTGTATCAAGGCTTCCACGGCTTTATATGAATCTATAATGTGGACCAATAATATTATCCTTTTATGCAGATCGCACAATGATAAATTTAATAATAACGAGTAACAAATACCATGCATGGTGTCCACATAAATAAGTGATGTTATCGGTCAATCAGAAGGCTTTAGAATTTGTCACATTATATTTCTATATAGATATAAGAGTGACACCAATTGAAATCCTTAGTTTTTTTTTTCATCTTTCCTCCAAATCTTCAATTCTTCTTCTTATATTATTTTTTTTTTCTTGCAGAAAGAAAGTGATTAGGATTTGTTCAAAGACTAAGATAGAGGCAATGATTTTAGAAGGATGCTAAACATAGGGAGGAAGTTAACGGTTGTTTTTTTTTTGGATGGTTAGGAGTATAATATTACTTCTTTTTTTAATTTGTTTGCAATGTCTTTTTTCCCGAATTTTTATTATCATCATTACAAAATTATGTTGATTCATGGAAATCTACACATGTACAGAAATGACGAAAGCCAAGATTAAGATTGATACTGACAGGTTCCTAGTGAGTACTTGACATTGAGGCACAATTTTTTAGAAGCAAATAGAGAATATAAAGTCTTTGGCCGAGAAGTTTCATGTTTTGTAATCAAATGTTGATATTGTTTGAATGTTAGTTCGGTACGGTATTTTTTGAGTTGAAATGTTGGTAGTGTGGATTTAATACTTTGTAGTTTTTATATTATACTGATGAATGTTGGCACTTATCGTTATGGTTGATTATGCTCAACATTTTTACTTTGATATTATGTATTAAATTGACTTGGCCATGTTCTTAGAAAGATTGTCCAGGTAATTGAATACTATATGATTTTGACGTAGGGAATAAAAAACAGCTCAATCGGAGTCGCTGCAATAGCTCAATCAAAACTGCTGCAATAGCTCGATCAAAACTGTTATGATAGCTCAATCCAAACCGATGTGTTAGGTCTTTTAAGACCATTACAATAGCTTCAAAACCATTGCAATAGCTTCGAAACCGCTGTAACAGCTTCAAAACCGCTGCAATAGCTTCAAAACTGTTGCAATAGCTCAATCGAAACCATTTCTTTAGCTCTTCTAAAACCGTTACAATAGCTCCAACTGTTAAAACCGTTGCGTTAGATGCAGGGGCAACGGTTCAAGAAACCGTTGCAATAGAGTTCAAAACCCTTTTGGTAGAGATAAGACAATGGCAGTATATAAGACGGTTTGAGAACCATTACACTTGCTCAAGGGTGATGGTTCCATGGCTAGCGGTACGGTTTGGAACCGTTGCATTAGATTAAATATGTGGTAGTGATTTGCCTTATAAGGTGTCGACACAGGCTTACTATCATAATATTCAAACTTTTCAAAACTTTTTCCACATAATGTTATTGAGTCAAAGTGAAATCATCTATATTTCTAAGGATTGTAATCCCAAGAATTACATCAGTTTCTCCCAGATCCTTCATATCGAACTGGGAGGATAAAAACTTCTTTGTTTCACTTATTATTTCAAGACTAGGGCTCAAGATGAGCATATCATCCACATAAAGGTAGATAATGACATACTGATGATTCTCAAATATTTTAAAGTAAACACACTTATCTGCATCATTTATATAATAACCATTGGATAATAATGCATTATCAAAATTTTCATGCCATTGTTTAGGCGCTTGTTTCAACCCATATAAAGACTTAATTAACTTGCATACTTTTTACTCATTTCCTGGTACGATAGTACCCTTAGGTTGATTCATATATATTTTTTCATCTAGATCGCTATTCAGAAAAGCTTTCTTGACGTCCATTTGATGAATAAATAAATTATGAATTGCTGCCAAAGATATTAGAACTCTAATAGAAGGTAGATTCTAGTTATAGGAGCAAAAGTATCAAAATAATCTATGTCTTTCTTTTGGTTGAACCCCTTAACTACCAACCTAGCCTTGTACTTTTCAACTGAACCATCAGCTTTAAGCTTTCTTTTGAAGATCCACTTACAACCTATAGGTTTAGCACCAGGTGGCAAATCAACCACCTCTCAAGTATGATTGGATATGATAGAATTCAATTTAGAATTGATCGCATCCTTCCAAAATGGTTCGTCTCTGGAGCATATCACTTCATTATAGGTAATTGGATCATTATCCAAAAGAAATGTGTAAAAGTCATCACCAAAATTGGTAGATTTTCTCTCTTTTACTCCTCTGAATTTTTATTTTAGAATTTTCGGGATTTTGTTGTGAGTCTGCACAAACCACATCTTGTGAGTCCTTATGAACCTTAAAAATTTCAAAGCTACTTTTTATAGGAAAAATATCTTCAAAGAAATCAGCATTTTTATTTTCAATAATAGTATTTTCAGCTACTAGATTATTGTTGCTTTTGATAACAAGAAATCTACTAGCTAGCAGCACTATTTTAAGCATAAGCTAAGAACATGCAATCTACAGTTCTAGGTCCTATTTTTTTCTTTTTAGGTTCATTCACATGGACTTTGGTGTATTTTAAATAAATAAAAAGAAGAATTATCATCGTTGTTCCACTATAAGAAAAGAAGAAAAAGAATTATCATGGTTGTTCCACTATAAGGAAAGAAGAATCATCATGGTTGTTCCACCATAAGAAAAGAAGAAAAAGAATTATCATGGTTGTTCCACTATAAGAAAAGAAGAATTATCGTGGTTGTTCCACTATAAGAAAAATTTTTGGCTATAAAATGGATCTTGAGGAAGGGGAAAATATGAGAGAAAAAAAGATAAAAAGAGAAGAAAAAGAAAATATTTTGTGATATATCTTCCTTCCTGTCAGAGAGAGATCTATCACGCACCGGGCCCACGGTCCCATTGGCGCGCGCAAGCCATGGGATCCACCGAGAGTAACTCGATGTTGACTAAAACTCACTGCCAAAATACTAACACTAGTTGTTCTTGGGCTTGGGCTTTTTTATTTAAGCCACTAATATTTTTTCACACTAGTTCGTGTGGGACTAAAGTGTGGATGTCACAATCATCTCACCTTACAAAGACGGAGTTCCCGTCGTCACGACATAACAATTGGCACATCGCAGTATCACTGTCAGGCGATGTGGACTTTAGAGGTGTCTCCTACGGGCTCTAGAGGTGGCTCACACCGCATCCACACGGTGTAGCACTTAGCCCCTTATAGCACTTAGCTCCACACTTCCGGCTGGTAACTGCTCTGATACCATTTTGTCATGCCCCGGGCCCACGGTCCCATTGGCGCGCGCAAGCCATGGGACCCACCGAGAACAACTCGATGTTGGCTAAAAACCCACTGTCAAAATACTAACACTAGTTGTTCTTGGGCCATGGGCTTCTCTATATAAGCCACTAATATTTTTTCACACTAGTCCATGTGGGATTAAAAGTGTGGGTGTCATAATAAACAACCGCTACTCTACAAGATCTTTACAGTTCTTTGTAGAACAGGTTATTAGAGTGCATCTTAACCTGTTGTCTGTCGTTGAATACTGTGAAGAAAAATTCTATTTTCAATCAAATGTGAAAAAATAAATATATTAATGCACGAAGAAAACATAGCACGTGTCTTGAAAAGAAAATAACACATTCGTGTTATTTTGTTTTATCTTTGTCCCGTACTTCAATAAATTAAAACCAAATAGAGAATCGTAAACAGGGAGCCTTATTAAACTTTAGTTTGTGGGGTTTATTAGTAATAATATAAGGGAAAAATGTGTCAATGCCCCAAAAACAGAAACGTCATGTGCTGCAGCCCCTCTTAATTTTCCCCATGTGATTCAGCCCCTTGAAGTATGACACTTTGTACTGCAGTTCCTTTTTAGCAATTATTACATACTAGCTAAGCTAAAATCCCCAAAATAACTTTATCCCATCTCTTCAATCCCTCAAACCCAGCTCTCTCATCTCCCTATGTTAGTTCTAGCTAGTTGAGCAAGTTAGAACTAACAATATTCGAAGCGATATAACGAGAGATAGAAAATGACCCCAAGTGAAAGGAAGATACTGTGTGATAGACAATATAAAGGGCTACACACCGGCGAAGACGGTGGTGAAAACGGAGACCGAAGGTGGCCGAAAAACGCGTGCGAAGTCGGCACGACGCTGCTATTTTCTGCTCGCTGCTGCCGTCGAGCGATGTTTCAGATGTTACTGAGAGAGATAGTGACTGAGTTAGAGCATGATACAAATTGGAGGTGATAGGTAACATGTAGGGCTAGTCAACAAAGAAGAAATCGGCGAAAACGGAGATTGGAGGTGATCGGAAAGTGCGTGCGAAGTTGGCACAAAACTACAGTTTTCTGCAGTGTAATTTCTCGCCGTTCGGGTTTGTTCTTCGCTGTTCGGAGCTTTTCGCCGCTGTCCGGGCTTGCCGGAGGTGGGAGGAGGTAGTCGGGGTGTCTCGGTGTGCTCCGCCGGAGGTGGGAGGAGCTTTTTCTCAAGTTAGATATAGGCTCTTGGGGTCTCAAGTTAGTTCTAATTTGCTCCATGTTAGTTCTAACACGCCCTATGTTAGTTCTAGCACGCCCAATGTTAGTTTTAGATAGTTTTAGCTCTAATTCATCTTAGTTCTAGGCTCTCGGGCTCTCAAGTTAGTTCTAACTTACCCCATGTTAGTTCTAATTTTCCTCATGTTAGTTCTAATTCGCCCAATGTTAGTTCTAGTTCGCCCCATGTTAGTTCTAACTTACCCCATGTTAGTTCTAACTTTTCCCATATTAGTTCTAGCCCGTCTCATGTTAGTTCTAGCCCGTCTCATGTTAGTTCTACCTAGTTGGGCAAGTTAGAACTAACAATATTCGCAGTGATATAAAGAGAAATAGAAAATAAGCCCAAATGAAAGGAAGATACCGTGTGATAGACAATATAAAGGGCTACACACCGGCAAAGACGATGGTGAAAACGGAGACCGGAGGTGGCCGGAAAACGCGCGCGAAGTCGGCACGGCGCTACTATTTTCTACTCGCTACTGCCATCGAGCGATGTTTCGAACGTTACCGAGAGAGATAGAGACTGAGTTGGAGCGTGATACAAATTGGAGGTGATAGGCAACATGTAGGGCTAGTCAACAAAGAAGAAATCGGCGAAAATGGAGATTGGAGGTGATCGGAGTCGGCAAAAAACTGTAGTTTTTTGCAGTGCAATTTCTCACCATTCGGGTTTGTTCTTCGTTGTTCGGAGCTTTTCGCCGCTGTCTGGGCTTGCCGGAGGTGGGAGGAGGTTGTCGGGGTAGTCGGGGTGTCTCGGTGGGCTCCGTCGGAGGTGGGAGGAGCTTTTTCTCAAGTTAGTTATAGGCTCTTGGGGTCTCAAGTTAGTTCTAATTTGCTTCATGTTAGTTCTAACACGCCCTATGTTAGTTCTAGCACGCCATATGTTAGTTCTAGATAGTTTTAGCTCTAATTCATCTTAGTTCTAGGCTCTCGGGCTCTCAGGTTAGTTCTAACTTACCCCATGTTAGTTCTAATTCGTCCCATGTTAGTTCTAGTCCGCCCCATGTTAGTTCTAACTTTCCACATGTTAGTTCTAGCCCGTCCCATGTTAGTTCTACCTAGTTGGGAAAGTTAGAACTAACAATATTCGCAGTGATATAACGAGAGATAGAAAATGAGCCCAAATAAAAGGAAGATATCGTGTGATAGACAATATAAAGGGCTACACACCGGCGAAGACGATGGTGAAAACAGAGACCGGAGGTGGCCGAAAAACGCGCGCGAAGTCGGCACGGCGCTGCTATTTTCTGCTCGCTGCTACCATCGAACGATGTTTCGGACGTTACCGAGAGAGATAGAG
This sequence comes from Asparagus kiusianus, assembly GCA_022839385.1. Classification (NCBI taxonomy): domain Eukaryota; kingdom Viridiplantae; phylum Streptophyta; class Magnoliopsida; order Asparagales; family Asparagaceae; genus Asparagus; species Asparagus kiusianus. The sequence continues at coordinate 36,449 of BQKN01063545.1, forward strand.
ACTGAGTTAGAGCATGATACAAATTGGAGGTGATAGGCAACATGTAGGGCTAGTCAACAAAGAAGAAATCGGCGGAAACGGAGATTGGAGGTGATCGGAAAGTGCGAGCGAAGTCGGCACAAAACTACAGTTTTTTGCAGTGCAATTTCTCGCCGTTCGGGTTTGTTCTTCGCTGTTCGGGGCTTTTCGCCACTGTCCCGGCTTGCCGGAGGTGGGAGGTGGTTGTCGGGGTTGTCGGGGTGTCTCGGTGGGCTCCGTCGGAGGTGGGATGAGTTTTTTCTCAAGTTAGTTCTAGGCTCTTTGGCTCTTAAGTTAGTTCTAATTTGCCAAATGTTAGTTCTAACACGCCTCATGCTAGTTCTAGTACGCCTCATGTTAGTTCTAGCTAGTTCTAGCTCTAATTCATCTTAGTTCTAGGCTCTTGAGCTCTCAAGTTAATTCTAACTTGCCCCATTTAGTTCTAATTTGCCTCATGTTAGTTTTAATTCGCCCCATGTTAGTTCTAGTCCGCCCCATATTAGTTCTAACTTGCCACATGTTAGTTCTAACATTCCCCATGTTAGTTCTAACTCGTCCCATGTTAGTTCTAGCCTGTCTCATGTTAGTTCTAGCTAGTTGGGCAAGTTAAAACTAACAATATTCGAACCGATATAACGAGAGATAAAAAATAAGCCCAAGAGAAAGGAAGATACCGTGTGATAGACAATATAAAGGGCTACACATCGGCGAAGATAGTGGTGAAAACGGAGACCGGAGGTGGCCGGAAAACGCGCGTGAAGTCGGCACGGCGCTGCAATTTTGTGCCGACTTCGCACGCACTTTCCGATCACCTCCAATCTCCATTTCCGCCGATTTCTTCTTTGGTGACTAGCCATACATGTTGCCTATCACCTTTAATTTGTATCACGTTCTAACTCAGTCTCTATCTCTCTCGGTAACGTCCGAAACATCGCTCGACGGCAGCAGCGAGCAGAAAATAGCAGCCCCGTGCCGACTTCGCGCGCGTTTTCCGGCCACCTCCGGTCTCCATTTTCATCACCGTCTTCGCCGGTGTGTAGCCCTTTATATTGTCTATCACACGGTATCTTCCTTTCACTTGGACTTATTTTCTACCTCTCGTTATATCGCTTCGAATATTGTTAGTTCTAACTTGCCCCCAACTAGCTAGAACTAACATAGGGAGATGAGAGAGCTGGGTTTGAGGAATTGAAGAGATGTGATAAGGTTATTTTAGGAATTTTAGCTTAGCTGGCATGTAATAATTGCTAAAAAGGGGCTGCAGTACAAAGTGTCACACTTCAAGAGGCTGAATCACATGGGGGAAACTAAAAGGGGTTGCAGTACATGAAGTTTCTGTTTTTAGGATCTGGACACATTTTTCTCAATATATAAAGCTGGAAATAATATTTTTTAGAATGCCGCAACTTGACCGCATGCCTGATTAGTTCGAACGTCACGAAGTCACCTGCTAGCTAGGCCGTGGCATTTATCAATTTTCCTCATGTTCCCTTTAATTAACCCCCCCCCCCCCC
>BQKN01063545.1:52980-66782 GCA_022839385.1 Asparagus kiusianus
AATCGGCGATCGGTTCGTTGCAAGGTTCTCGGTTGTAGCGATCGGTTTGTTACAAAAGTGTTTCACATCCGCCTCCGGCGCCTCCATTCTTCCCTTTGCCCCTCCTCATCCCTCCAACTATCCTGCTCCAGCGACGGGCCCTATCCTCTATTGTCGATTGCCGGCCATCAATAACATATTATATATAATAATTAACATACAATTCCTACATTGAAAGTTATACATCCATGCATCCATGCAAACTCCATCAATTGAGGAAACTCACTATTGTCTTATGCTTATATGCTGAGGAAATTTGAAAATCCTTCGGAAAAGAATGAAGATTAGCAACCTGAAAAATGACATGAATTAAATTATATATATAATTAAATACATCCATGCATCAGATAGCATGTACCTCTCTTGGTGTGGAATATCAAAGTCTCAACTCCTTTAAGAAGTGAACTTCAGGCTTTTGTGTTGACCAATAATTTGAAATCTACAAATTTAGAGCAGAAGATTGTCCCCTTTAATTATACATGGGTTTTCTACAAGTTTACTTATTTTTCCTGATTCTTTCCTCAGGCGACGCGGAGGAGTGCTGAGGGGAGGCTGGCGGTCAGATCTGGAGGAGGTTGGCACGGGTCTGAGCAGGAGGCGGCTGAGGTGAGCGGAGGAGTTGAGGAGTGTGGGATGGAGGTTGGGCGGCGGTGTAGGAGGGAGGAGAAGGTGGTGGTGACGGCGGCGGGTTGTAGGGGCTGGCGGTTGAGTTGGAGAGGAGGTGGTGGAGCAGGGAGGAGAGCTGGGCGGAGTGATAGTGTGAGAGATCTGAGAGAGAGGAGGAAGAAGGAGAAGATGTGGAGAAGAAGAGGGCTATTTTGGGGTTTTTTGGAATTTATTTTCTTGAAAATTGTAAATGGGGCTGATTCACATGGGTTTTTCATTTTTGGGGAAAAAGCACATTGGAAAAAGTTCAAGGGGCTAGGACACATCAACAATTTAATTTTGGGGCCTTGAAGCAATTTTCCCTTGTTTTTATTACCCACTATCTTATTTATCTTGTTTATAGATTGTTTACAATTGTGTTATTTATATATCCTTGCATATATTTCACCATATATCTCATTGCTAGGTTATATCCCTTTGTTCATATTGCATATTCTTGCTCATATCATATTGTATATCTATCTTGTAAGAATAATTCTTGAATAAGTTTTAATTGGCATTTAAATCGGATTAGATTAGCATAAATCCTATTCACCCCCTTAGGGTTATTTCCTAGTGGCATTAGGGTCTAACAATGGGCGTTGTCGATGATGCTAGCAGTGGGCAATGCAACGCAACATATCATCGAGCAGTTGGTGTGCAGGCGAGTGTGATTGGGTTGGTCGTAGGGGTTAGCCACAGATCATTAGCTTGGTGGTGGTTTGTTGCGAATGGATGAGGAGGAGGGGGAAGAGGAGGGGGAGGTTGAACCAAGATAACTCTCTGAACAGTTTGAAAGATGAAATGGCATGTTGAGGTGATTTAGAGAATGAGGAGATTAGAGTGTTGTAGGTGATGAGGTTTCTCGTGGGCATTGTGTCGAACAGTTTGTGAGCATTGGTGAAGGAGTTGCATTTTGCGTAAAGATTGAGGAGGTTGTTGAAGGAAAAGGGATTTTGGGTTGGGGGAGTTGAGATGAGAATGAAGGCATGGAGGAGAGGGGAAGGTTGAAGAGGATGAGGAGGAAGAGGAGGGAGATGGGGAGGTTGAAGAGGAGGAGGGAGAGGGGGGGTTAGGAACAGGAAATTGTATTTGATGAGGTTTTTTTTGCAAAAAATCTCATCAACCCTGACCGAAACAGTAACTCCGACCAAATTTAAGATCTATATAACACCGGAGTCAAAAATTTATACCAATCTGACAAAACTAAAAAAAAAATATGCCAACATATCATCAAATCTCTAAAAAATATATAAATCTGACCATTTTGTCTAAGAATATATATATATATATATATATATATATATAAAACATAGTACATACGCGTATGCCGCCTGCTAATAAAACATAAACAGAGCAGCCTCATTAACACCATCACTAACGAAAGCATTTAATCCAATAACAGAAATGAGAATATTATAGTGAACCTATAAATGTATGCTAAAAAACGGGATAGGAAATGAATACATTCGGAGGTACATATGTTTCCTTTGGGGGAAAATGACATTGAAAATAACCATAAAATGCATCAATTAAAAGAGATGATGAGACTTTGATGAAGCAAAGAGGATAAGAAACGAACCAAAAAGAACTTAATGGACGAGATAAATAGAACTGAATGGAAGAATAGAATCTATGTAGCAGATCCCAAAAAGTTCAGATAAAGGCTTTGTTGTCGTAACAAAGAACACAAGCTTCATTGCAATCATCAATAACACAACATGAATCCATCACCTTGATCTACAGACAGTCTACAGCGCAACAGATAAGCATTTTTGCTCAACTGGCACGAAAAATTCATGTGCGCGGTACTTAACAAAATAAAATTTTCATTGTAGCAATAATTGCATGTAAAAACTGAAATGTCTGCATATTATTACGGTGTAATCCCACTAAACAAACATAAGTAATAAAAACTATGTTTCTTCTGATCAGAACTTGAAAGTTATCAAAGCAACATCCCCAGAGAAAAAGAACCCCCTCACACCTGACAAAAATATGGGTGAAATAGAGTTTATTAAGCTATATAATAAATAATATAAGGTTGATCACAGATAGATCCTCTAATACTTTGGTGGTCTAGCCACTTCAACTCCTAAACTATTTTATGAGCACTTATACCCTCAGAGCACTTCTACTCTCAAATGACGTTATTTTTTAACATCAATTTAGAGCATGAATTACAGTTTTTTGCATTAAACTGAAAGTGAACAGAAAATATTACCGCCTGGTTCCCATGTGGCATGTCAAACCAAATAGGAGAAAAAAGGTCGCAAGGAGTTCAGGGGGTATAAGTGCTAGAAAAGTTCAGGGGATATCAGTGGCTACAAACTCATAGTACAGAGAGTGGATCTGCAATTAACATTAATATATACTGGTGGAGAAAGATGCAAATAAAAATTTGCAGGCTTTTTTTTCCAAGGAAAAAATTTACAGGGTTAAGATTTGATATTTGAACCTTAAGCATCAGATGATTTAACAATGAAGTTCTGTCGACTAATAGGATTCATGATGACTGGAGGTCCAGCAGTTCGAGGCCAAGCCTGAAATTTTTTATCGGTTTCTTCCCACCATTCTTTTTGAGTGATAGTGCTCGGAGTGGAACCTGTTTATAAAGGGAGATTGTACTTTTAGGCCTCTCTTAGTTATAAATTCTAACAAGATTTCAATAAATGCAAGTATTTTGTAGCAGTAAAGCTGACCTCCAAAGATCTTTTTATCAGAAATTGTTGTATCACAAACGTATGCGATTACAAAGGATCCTGCGAGAGCTCCAATGATCTTTGCTGTTGTCATCTTAAACCTCTAAACCTGCAGCTACATAGAAATATAACTTACGACAATGAAAGATGGAGCGTGAAATGCCAATGCTAGGCGATGGCAAGATATAAAGAAAATGTATGGAAGAGAAAATAGTAAAAGTTAAAAATTAATCCAGCTATATACAGTTATTATGTTTGGATGGTCTTTAAATCCAAAAAGTGGGGCATGGTCTTTAATGTTTCTAAACTACATGCATCAGATGCCCATTACCCAAATTCAAATCCAAAATCTCCTCTTCGTATTCTCCTTATATTCTCACCCTTTTACCTATTTAAGATCAAATAATAACTAAACATCGCATAGAGCTCATTCTATGTTGCAGGGGTATGGAATGCGGGTACAGAAAACAGAAAATTTGTAAAAGGGAGGGTACAGGGACACAATTATATAAATATTTATATACACATATAATTTTATATTAAAATTAATATTATATATGAGAACAAGGATAATAATTAAATTTTCCATAATATCTTATGTTTCTTTCATTATGTAAATTATAATTGGAAAATCACTAGTTTTTAAGCTAGATATCCAAACAACCCTTCATAATCATAATTCAGAACATGACCTATGTCCAACAAATTTCAAGAAGTGGATTTGAAGTATAAGATGTATGTTGGAAAAATAGATGACAAGTGTTTCAAATTTAAACGTGTTGGGTATAATTAAGTACATGCCCGAAGAAATGTAAACATGTATGCAAGGAGTTTGGGCACGGTTACAGCTACGTGTCAGGTACAGGTACGGCTTCAGGTTAGAAGTAATCAGGTAACATGGAGTTCGCTCAATGGAAATATCATAGATATTTTAAGGAAGAAAGACTACTGCCACTAGTAGAGTTCTGGGAATCCTTGACGGCTATTAGCCACCAAGGATGTCACCATCAAGGATGTTAACATCCTTGACAGGGAATTCAACATCTTTGATGGGGGCCCGTCATGGATGTTTTCGGCACACAGTAACAAAATGGTGGGAGACTACCTCTAATTTTTTTCACCCAAAATCAAGTCTAATCTTATCTTTTTTATCTCTCCCTCATCTTTTTTCTCTCTTTTCTGTTGTTTCTCCACTCTAAACCCACCTGACCGTCGCCATCTTCGACTGCCGACTGTTGACTGCTTTCGTCGTCGTCGTCGTTGTCCATGGGGCGTGGTCCACCGTCGCAGCTCGTTCATGGGTTGTGGTCGCCACTGTCGCTCGTCCGTGGGTTGTGGTCGTGGTTTGCTGACCACCGCTTGTCGCCGCTCGTTGGTTCACTGCTCGTGGGTTGTGGTCTCCGCTGTCGCCGCCTTCTCTTCCTATCCTCTAAGAATTTTTCATGTTAAATTTTACTTTTTAGTAATTATTATGGTTTATTGTTTTATTTTGTTTAAACTACTCAAATTCAAAGCCTTAATAACCTTAAACCTAATTCAATCCCTAACTTTAAAACCCTAATTCAAACCTAATAAATATAACAAGAATTATCCTCATCCTAAACCCTAATAACATTACAATAATAAGTCTAGAACTCTAATTAAATTAACTTTTACCTTAATTTCATCTTTAATAAAACTAATTTATCTTTACTAACTCTAATCATACTTCCAATAACCCTAATTGAGCAAATTACTTAAATTATACTAATGTTTGCTGACACGGGTACATCCGATGATGGAATGGTAGATGATACATGAACAATGTTTGCTTATATGTTACCTATACATACTATAGATGAATCTGAACATGTTGAAGATGTCGAAGTTGTAGAAAATGTTGAAGATGTGAACAATCCCAAGAACTTGGCTCGGATGATGAAACTAATATAAGACAACGAAAAAGATTTGTATGAAATTGCACCGAGTTCACCAAATTATCATTTATATTGCAACTTTTGCGTATAAAGACCCTTAGTAGAATGACAGATAAATATTTTAATATGTTGTTTAAATTGTTGCGAAAAGTAATTTCAAAAGGAGAAGAGAGCATACCAAAAAAATATTCTAAGGCAAAGAAGATTGTTTCTACTGTAGGACTTGACTATAATAAGATCGATGCATGCCCTGATGATTGTATCCTCTACTATAAGGATAACAAAGACCTTCAGAATTGTCCAACTTGCGGATTATCACGGTGCGTACAACGCATAAACCATTCAACATAAACACCGAACAAAGACTGTGCTTAAACAAAAAAGATTCTAGCAAAGGTACATACCCATTTTCCCTTAATACCTAGATGCAGATATTGTATATAAATATACACTGCTAGGAATATGAGGTGGCAAATGGAAGAATGCATAGATGAAGGTAAAGTCAGACATCCAGCTGATGCAAAGGTGTGGAAGCATGTAGACCGGATTTTTTCTTAGTTTGCAAATGAGTGCAGAAATGTCAGAGTAGGCTTAGTTAGCGATAGATGCAATCCATTTAGGCTTATGATTAGGTTCGTCTACATGGTCAGTTGTACTAATGCCTTATAATTTGTCACATTGGCTTTGTATGAAACAACCATATATGCTCCTTTCATTGTTGATACCAGGAAAACATGCATCGGGCAATGACATAGGTATCTTTTCAGAGCTAGTAATTGATGAGTTAAGACAACTCTGAACGGAAGGATTTTCTAACCTACGCCAATCTATACGGTTGGTCTACGAAGGGGACATATGCTTGTCCAACTTGTGGTTCATAATTTAAAGGTCTTCATTTGCAATACATGCCGAAAGCTTTGCTATTAGTTTAAGAGGAGATCGTTAGATCAGAAGCACAAATACAGAACAAAAAGATGGAGCAAGTTCTTTGGTGGGACTATTGAGAAGAGGGATGCATCTTGTTCATTAACCGGAGATCAATTGTGCATTTGCTTGGGAACTTGCAAAAAATCAAGTTTGGGAAAAAAACATTATTCAAAAAAGGATTTACTCAAAGTAAGAAACTTGCGTCCATTCAAAAGGGAAGTGAAACAAAAGAGATCAGCACAAGGGGTGAATGATGAGAATGAAGCTATAAAGTTGCTAGCAAGTTGGACAAAATTCAATATTTTCTTTCAACTACCTTACTGGAAAGAGCTAAAAATATGACACAACTTGGACGTCATGCACATAAAAAATATATATGTGATAATCTTGTGTCAACATTAATGCAAGATGGTAATAAATCAAAGGATGATCTGCGAGCTCGACAAGATCTAATTGCATTGAGCATCAGTGAAGAACTACAACTGAAGAAGATTGTTGGACATAATAACTACGAGTTGCCTGCATATCGTATTACAATATCGAAGACAGAGATGCAAATATATTGTCAAGTCCTTAAATTAATAAAGTTGCCTGAGGGTTTTTCTACGAACATTTCAAACAATGTCCAAGTGCAAGAGAGAAAGCTATTAAGACTTAAAACTCATGATTATCATGTCCTCCATCAATTGCTCCCGGTGGCGCTTCACAGCATGACACATGATAAAAAAGCAATGAATGTTATAATTGATTTTTGTAGATTTTTCAAGAAGTTATACTCTAAAGTTGTAAATCTTTGTGACTTTGAGAGACTTGGAGAAATTATTTCAGAAACACTCTGTGAAATGGACTTGCTCTTTCCTTTATATTTTTTACAATCATGGTCAATCTTACACATCTTGCAGAGGACGTTGCACTAACAGAGCCTGTTAGGGGTGTGCACAGTTCGGTCCAAATCGAAAAAAAAAGGACCAAGTCGACCGAAAATTAGCGGTTCGGTTCGATTTTAGTTCTAATTCGGGTCGAGTCGGGTTGAAAAATTTTAAACCCGAACCGACCGCTTATAACACCAACCTTATTTTTACCCGCAACCCATACTTGTTTTTAATTTTCCGACCCGTTCTTTCACTCACTATAAAATCCCAAGTCCTCAGCCTCCAACCGCCTCCGCTTATAACCTAACCCTAACTCTCTCTTCACCAACCTCATCCTCCAGCTGCCGCTGCTCCAGCTCAATCCTCCACGCTCAGTCCCCCCAACTCCAACTCCAACTCCAGTCTTAGTCGCAGGCTTCCAAGTCTCCGCCTTCCTCGCTCGCCGCTTGGCACTCCGCCGCCAACCGCCAGCCATGACAACTTACAAGGCCGAGGACGACTACGATTACCTCTTGAAGGTGGTTCTCATCGGCGATTCTGGAGTAGGGAAGTCCAATCCGTTCTCGTGGTTCACCAGAAACGAGTTTAGCCTCGAATCTAAGTCCACTGTCGGGAATGAGTTCAACGCAATGCAGAATGGAATTGGGGTCAAGTGGGTCACTCTTTTTGTTATTTTTTGTGATGATTTTGTTGTTTTAAGACGAAATTGTTGAAATTTTGATTTGGGTTTTCTTTGTAAAAGGCGAGCTTGGATGTTAGGGAGCTAGCGATTCAGTTTGGTTGCGTTAGACTCATCTCTCTTGTGCAGAAAGGATTGTCACTGTAAGATCTCTCATTATAAACTTCTATGATTATCTTATTTATCGATATCTTTGGCTAGTTTTGTTCTGACTTCTTTCTTTAATCTTGTTAAGAGTTGATTCCTGTTATATAACAATGGATTAATTGGTTTTGCTGATAATTTACTCGTGGGGCTATAATTTTGGATTAATCAACCTCCCAGAATGAGAACGCACAAAAATAAACCTTCATGTTTTTTTATAAAGAATCTACATTGTCTATTTTTACTTTCTTGTGTTAGTTTTGCTAGAGGATAGCTTGTTCTTGTTACTTTGTAGCAATGAAATTGTTTTGATAGAATTCATTATTAATCATTTGTGCTTTAGTTATGCCTGCTCTTAAGAACAAGTTGGAGGCCTATCAACAGAACCGAACAAACCAAATCGAACCGCACCGAACCGACTTGCAAAAGTTCAGTTTTGAATAATGAGCGGTTCGGTTCGGTTGTTCAAAATTTGCTAAAAACCGAACCGAACCGACCGTTTGCACACCCCTAGAGCCTGTCCATTATCGTTAGATGTATCCAATAGAGAGGTTAGTATTTTGGAATTAATGAATTTTTATTAGCCATTATTTACATCTTTATCTAATAATTTGTCATTCACTTCTTTTAGATGTTTGGGTTTGATAACGCCAAGTGCATAATAAAGCTCGTTCAGAGGGTTCAATTGCTGAAAATTATGTAGCTAGCAAATGTCTAGTATTTGTCGGTCGTTATGTGAGGGCAAGGTTATCGATAGCGGATAAGGTCGCGTAACGGTGAGGCATCGTTAAGGCTATTTCGGGCTATTGCGGTAAAATAACGATAAAAAACATAAAGTCAAATAGCGGTCTAATTTAGATATATATAAATACTAAAAAAAATTAAAAAAAATCTAAAAGTACATATTAGATGATTTAAAGAGATCCTAAACATGAAATAGACATGTAACCATCACATAATACCGAAGATGACTGGAGGAGTCAAAAAGTTATCGTCTTTGAGAAGAGCTTAGCGGTGACAGGACTACCCTAAGAGGAGCTCACGGTGAAGGAAGTGAGAGAAAGTATCAAAGTAGGTGCCAGAGGTTATAAAAGATGGCGGGAGTATGCTAAAAATCACAGAAAACGGTGGAATGCAATGGTCAATGATTGAGTTTAATTTTAAAAATAAGCCTCAAACCGCTTTTAAATAGCAGTCAAAAAGCAAATTTTGAATGCAATCGCTCACTATTTACCGTTATGACACACTATTGGCCGGTTTTACAAACAGACATATTCCGTAATATGTCACCACTATTGTACGATAGCGTAGCGCGCGATAGCGTAGCGGGCGATAGCGTCGCCGGAAGGGACTGCTAACGCTATTAGCGCCGCTATTGCGGGGCTATTTACCGCTATTTATAATAGTGTATGAGGACGGTACAAACTGGACTTCAAACACTTGCTGATAATAACGATAACACAACTCTTTATCCTCATGGGCTAAACAAAGAGCATTCTAACTTTTTACTAGATCAAGCTCATGCATACGTATTAAACAGTTTGGAAATCTTCTCTGAATATCGAAGGTAACTAACACTTAAAACATGTTTAATGATATTTAGTTAATTAATTTAAATTTGACAATAGAAACTTATTTGTTGTATTATTAATAGGCAGCATTAAGAAAAGCTAAAGAATGAAATAACCAATGGCACATCAACACACGACATCAAAGCAAGACATATGAAGGAATTTTCTGGTTGAATCAAAAATGAATTAAGTTTACTAAATTTAACAATGTTTAAATTTTGAACAAATAAATCATGTAAATATTATTTTTAATGTTTTATCAATATTGATTTTAGATTCGAAAACTTGTGGGTGATAATCAAATATATGAAGAAGTAAAGCTTCATGCAGAGCCTCCTTACTATGCAGTAAACCAATATGGTGGATATTGTGTGAATGGCTTTAAATTTCATACAATAGAGGTTAATGATTTGAATGTAACCTAGAATAGTGGTGTTATGGTGACCTTCTCACGAGAATGTTTCTTAAATAGGACAAATCAAAATCCAGTAGAAAGTAATATATATTACTAACAGTTAGAAGATATCGTGGAGATATTCTACGGCTATGGTTATCCAAATGAATGCAAATACATGCTGTTTATAATTCACAGGTGTTTTGCAAAGAAGCAAAAGGATTTCTATGGATTTACAATTGTCAATCTCAATAGACATATTGATAGTGATGAGAAGTTCATGTTTGCATCTCAAGTGGGACAATGCTTCTACATGAAAGATCTTGAGGCTAAAGACGAGTGGGTCATTTTAAGTAAGAATTCTAGAGCTTATATTTAGCCTTCTACCAATGAAGATGCTGATGTGAACTATATAGATAATTTCAATAAGCTAGATGCATCAGTCGAAGAATTATCTTATCCGCAGAACGTAGTGTTTGATCTGGATGCTTCAACACAACTCGGATTGCCATTCCAAATGTAATAGGCTAAAGATAGTTGGATGTAGTGTTTGAATGTAACTTCTCGTGATGGTTTGATACTGTGTAACTTACATGTATACATGTATATTATTGCAGTATCTTGTTTTTCATTTGTCTAATATAAATTGCATATGAATGTATTATATTTTGTTTTGCATATTAAACATTTAATATGTAGATGTCTAAAGATTTGAGTAAGAGGCTATTTCATAGCCCTAGTGATGACTGCCCACTGTCAAATTTGCATATCTCAAGTTCTTCAGCACATGTACCTTCTAGGGTAGATCCACCCTCTGAGGTAGAGTTGATATCACCTCCTGTTATAATTATTACTAATATATTTATTATTTAATTATATATGCACAAATACTGACTCTTTGATTTATTTATTTAGGCGAGAGTGAGCAGTCCTCGTTCCCTGTTGACCCGCCGGTCCTCAAAGAATATATTCCCAGGGACTGAGAATGGGCCTTTACCACAACAAGTCGAGGAGTACAGATGCGATCATAATGAGAGATCCCTTGTGACACAAAGATAGCAGGATGCCTGGAAGCCGCTAATTAATGATATAATAACAGCAACAAAAGCTAAAATAGATAGAAGATCTGGTAAATTTAATATTTTTTAATCTTATAAGTTTGCAAAACTAACAATTGTTGGTTTTTCTCAAATGCAATTAAAAGCTAAAAAATAATGATTACTCATTATCACTCTCGAATGATTGACCTATAATTTTCCACTTCTTAGTTACTAATACATTTCTGAATATCTCTAAGTTACCAATAGATATTTTATGTGATTTTATGTCATTATTTACATGAATAATATTCTCACAGCCCCAAACAAATGTAACATTTGACACCAAATTTTAGAGCCGCGTGTTCTCTAAAAATCACAAACATCTAAGTTAAAACTAAAATCTTCTTATGCAACGCCATAGTCCAAAACTTAGTCAAAATATACATAACTACAACCCACACTTAGTCAAAATATCTCTTAGTTACCAATAGATGTTTTATGTGAATTTATGTCATCGTTACCATGTGTGTGCATGATGTGTCTGTGCATGTGCATGTGCATGCTGATTACTCTATCACTCTCAAATGATAGACTTATAATTTTCCACTTTTAAGTTACCAATACATTAGCTTTTCTCTTTGGCTTTGTAGTAAAAGAAGTTTTCAAGAAGAATGGAAGTAAGGGGAGTGAGCTCAAAAAGAAATTACCACCATATGGCTTTCGTGTCATTTTAAGGTAAAAAAGAAACTGGCTTCCTACCGATGAATGGGCTAATCAGTTTACTTCATATATTGGGTCTTTGGCACGGAGGAGTTATCATGCAAACCCATTTTTTGAACTCGAGCAGCTGCCTTTTCACTCTTTGGAACGTGTACATAGAGATTGTTAGGTAATTTAAAACTAAACTACTTTCTCCCTTACATTTATTTTTACTTTTATAGTCGATTGTCCTACTTATATAAATGTCAAATTGCAGAGATACTTCAATATCGAAGATAATCTCGTGGCATGGGATTTTTTTATTTAGGTATGATGGAAAGTTCAAGCATGCCCTTAGGGAATGGATACACGACATCAAAAAGAAATGCTTCGAGACATACGAAGAGAATTAGAAGAGGTTCTACAAGCGAGATAAGAGAATTGACAAAAAATATCTCGCTACACTTATAATATTTTGTGGAGCCAAGAAAAACACAAGGTAAATCTTAATTTAGTTACATTATTCAAATTGATTATTATATATTAATGTACTATTATCGTTGTACTTGTTGAAGGAAAAATATAAGAGAAACAAAGAAAACCGAGATGCAAAGGAGTATGATCACCATATTGGGACTACTTCATTTGCGCAGATTACGATGCAGTATTGTAGAATGACAATATAAATATTATACATTTTTCTATTGTCTATAAATAGTATTTATTCCACAAACAATATTAATGAAGAAATATGTAAATCTCAGAACTCCTCTTTTATCTCACTTCCTGAACTACATAAGAGGACTTTTGCTACAATAAAGAAGGGGTATGATTCCAATTTTAAAAAAAAAAGCAAAAGTTGCAGATGATTAATGATATATAGGTATTTTAATTTTATGAATAAGTGAGTTCAAGTTATGATGTGTCATTGACATTATCTATGTACCTGATAATTTAAATTTTATTTTGATCTTTTATGTTTTTAGAAAGTGTTGGATAATACATATGCAGAGATTGTATGACAGAGTCAGGAGCCACTTAGTGTGGAAGAGAATTATAAAGTATCTCATTTGCTTTATTAACTTCCCGAGAAGGGAAGGACCAGGTGGTTGGGAGTAGGAGCTCAGAGGCTATCCACATCATTCTAGTCCTCGATGTCAACGACGCCTTCTAGTATGCCCTCAATGACATCACCATACATGCCGCAGAAGGATTGCACACAGCAAGCGATGCAGCGTGTTTAGTCGGTGAAGAGATATTTGGATAGTTAGATTTCCATGGAGTGGGAGGATATTATGTAGTGCATGAAAGTAGTCCACCCTACTGCATCATATGGGATAGTTTCCACACACATTATGAAATGTTGTAAACGTAAAATTTCTACTTAGTTGCAAATGGCACTTATGGAATTTATCGCCTCTCAAAAGGCATTTACTAGCAGCGGACAAACTAGCATACATGCTAGTGGACAGGTATATGTTTATTTTGCTTTGTCCATTATAGTTCATTGTTTGAAAAGTTTGTGTTGTGTTTTATGTGCCATGCAATTTTAGCTTTCATTATAGTAGTACCACATTCTTTTTTTAACTCACAATTTGTGGTGGTTTATAATTGCATGTGAGAGGAACTAGATGTATTCTGTTAACTGATCATCTGGTTGTCTGTATACTATTTACTCTAAGATTAGCGCTAACATGAGAAATATGCAAATGTATATATAATGAAATAGGAATTATATCCTCTTGGACCATTGCATTGCCTTGGTGAGTTTTTTTAAAAGTTTCAGTTTAGGATGAAAATGATTGGATAGTGAATCATCATAATGAGAAGCATGCCAGAGTTCAATAGTTTCAATAATGAATTTACACTCAAGTAGGGTTGTTCCCTTGTCCACCAAAGCGCATGACAAGTTGACTGCCATCTCAATATCCTATGTTGCTGCTATTCTTTTTTCCTTAACAAAGTATAATAGTAGTGATTTCTGTTGCGTCTACTCTCCCTCTCTTAACTGTCATGCATGAAAACTATATATGTAGTGATTTACATTCACCGGATAATTGATATACCGATTCAAAGTTAGACAACCCTTGATACCAAATGCACTTTACTTTTCTTGGATTATAACAAATTAAAATAAGATTATGAT
Organism: Asparagus kiusianus; assembly: GCA_022839385.1. Taxonomy (NCBI): domain Eukaryota; kingdom Viridiplantae; phylum Streptophyta; class Magnoliopsida; order Asparagales; family Asparagaceae; genus Asparagus; species Asparagus kiusianus. Next base: position 66,755 of record BQKN01063545.1, read on the forward strand.
TGGGTACGTTATATATATATATATATAT
>BQKN01063545.1:83330-111649 GCA_022839385.1 Asparagus kiusianus
GCGAGTGGATGTATTCCACTGCTTAGGTGCGATTTATTGGCTTCGTCGCCTCGTTAACCTGCTCCGTTGCGTATGGCTTGGCTTCGGCGTTAGCGGGATAACGGTCGTGCTTGGATACGTCGCCCGATGGTTCATTTGTTGAATCGGCGTCGTCGAGCTGTATTGTGGGACCTATAGGCAATTTTATACGCCTACATCGTGAGCCGTATTTATAGGATGCCTATTTGGTAGTCCGTCCCGCACTCATGTTATGCACTGAGATTGCGATGAGACTAATGAGCCGTATACACAGTTCATGATACCTACAGGGTAGTCCGTTGCACTGAGACAATTACTTGATAGCCTAAGTATGGCAGATGCCGATTTTGAATACGACCTATCATTGAACTATATGACTGAGATATGTGTATGGTGTAAATTTCTGATTTTCCTGGAAACGGGAAGATTTTGTTTGTATTTATAAGAATGACTTATTACAAACTAATCAATCGGAAATACAACAAAAGCAGAGGGAATGCCCTCTTTGTTTAGTGTGGGGACTTTTCGATAGCTGTAGGATGCTTCGTTCGGTGCTCGTGCCGAGTCTGCTTCCCTTGGACGGTTTGATCAGGGTTGCTGGAGAGCTTCAGTACTCAGTAGAAGCTCGGGTCGATGGAGTTCGAATCCTCTAGTTCGCCGGCGATTGGAGCTCGGAACTAGGAGGTGGTGCCGCAGTGTAGGAATATGCAAAGAGCTTATCGCCGATCCTTTTCTCAAGGTTCTTCCGACTTCTTTTTGACCGACCTCTGATCTCCCCTCCCTTCTTTTTTTTGATCGATCGATGATCCCCTTTAAGGTTGCTGAAAGAAGCTCTTAAATGGGAGAGAGACAGCTTGGCTGCTCCTTGAATTATGGGATGTGACCATACATTATTCAGAGATATCCTGCTGTTCCCCTGTGGCACAAGCAGTCATTCGAGGAGCTGCGTGCTACATCACGTCGCACAGGAGCGGGAAAGCCCCTCCTCGTATCAGTGACGGTAGCTGCCAGGTACTTGAGTAGATTTGGCTAACTCATTGAGCGTCGACGGCGCTGGCCCTTTCGAGCTGCATTTATGAGGATGCAGGCTACTTTGGCACCTGTCTGTTTACCTATGCAGTGAGCCACCGAGTGACCACCCGACGATCCTGGGGTACTGTGCCCTCCCCTCTCTTCTCCCTATGTCTGAATAGAGGCGAGAGAATGGACGCCTCGCACCTGAATTGGCTTGGACAGCTTGTCGCATGCCGGCAGCTCCAGCTCCTGACCCTGAGGGTTGAGGTGAGTCGCATTTATGAGCATGCAGGTTGATCTGACGCCTGTCTCCTCGCTCGGATTGTGGGCGGCCATCTGACGATCTTAGAGCACTGTGCCTTTCCCTTCACATCGCGGGAAGTTTGGGAGGCTTGTCCCTGAGAACCCGGCTTTTGACTCACGTAGGCGGATTTGGACCCCTACAAGCGGATTTGGCTCATGAGGGTGGATTCACCCTACTGGCGAGTCCATGTGATTTGGCGCGTGAGGGCCCATGTGGGACTCGTGCGTCAGCGAGCCCGTTTCATGGCTACAATCCATTCTTCATCTAAGTGGATGGTCCTAACTCGTGGACGAATTTGTTCGTTAGTCCGCTGCGGTAATTTTCACCGTCTACAAGACCCCCTTCAAAGTTTTCAGACCTAAACCGGCTTACGTGTGGTCTGGAATACTTTGAACAAAGAAGTTCTGGGCGGACCAAGTGCATTTAGGATTTTCAGCAAACCCTCAGCTATCAACAGGTTTGATTCGCCTTTACCGATTACCGTTTGAATCGGGCTAGCCATACTATTCCCCTCAGTATGATGAGTTGTCGAGTAGTTTCTCTTAGGCTTGACGCTAAGATTTCTACTCCGACCCCTAGCCGCCTGGGGCGCGGGTTTAACCAAAGTCACATTGTTGGTTTCGGGATTTCTGGCAAGTCGCCCGTTTCCGAAGGCGGGTGGGCCATTCAGGTGAAGCTAGGCTTTGAATGCGGAACTTTATCTGACTCACGGATTTTATTCGGGTTTCCGCTGATGAGACCTTTCCTTTGGGGCGAAATTAGGTTCAATGTGAGTGAACCACGTGTCCACTGGTGGGGCCTCGTGCCCTCCTGGCTAAGGCGGCGTAGTTCCGTCATGTCGTTTTCATTGCGACTTGACAACTTGATGTCAGCCTCGTGCGCCACGTTTAGATCGTGGCCATGGTTTTCGAATTTAACCGCCGGATATAACCGTCGATCCCGGTTCGGGTTTCGGGTTATGATCGGCCCGTTTCCCGTCTCCATGGTTCCTTCAACATACCGGGAGCGATCTGGGCCGTCGAATTCGATCATGGCCACGTTCTCCGTCCGCTGGGGTTTCGCCTTTCGAGGGCGATCGTGGCCACGTGGACGACTCTACTTTTTAAATAAGCCGCTTTCTTCTTTTGGGAGTTACTGTGCTCCGGAACTTTGACAAATTTCTAAAGAGAGAGTTCCCACTCTATCCTTCAATGGCGCCGAAATCCAAGAGGTGTGTTGCGAGGGGAAAAGGCCCCGGATGCTATTCCGACCGTCTCTCCGCTGGCGCACCCGCCAGTGCACCAGAACCGCGCTTGGGTAAGTCAATGGGTTTGTTAGACGACCCCGTGTAGGTCGCATGCGTCGGATTGGGAGGATGATGGTCGTTTATCCTCCCGTAATCCCGTCATCCTTTGGCAGCTTCCCCGATTTGGGGCAAAGTTAGCCCTTTTTAGGTTAATTTTACATTTGTCCTTAGAGGATGACTTCTGTCTCCGCAGGCGAACCCAACATTTCCTGGATGGGGGGGAATTTTATACCCACTTGTAGATAGGAAACTTCCGCCTTTACAGGCGAAATCGGCCCTCGTTGGGTGAAGGCGAACTTGTTTTTTTTTGTTTGGCGAGTTCGACTTCTATCCGGTAAGGGCGGATGTAGTCTGCATGACCATGTCTTGCTTTTATTAGGCGGAATTGCCCCCATGGTGGATTTCGCCTTGATTCTTTGGTTCTTTCTTGCAGCGACTTTTTCTGATGAGGCTCTTCCGAAGGGCGTGGCCATTGGCCTCGCCGGGGGTACGGGCTCTACAGCGTCTCCTCGATTTCCCTCTTTGGCTCCGGTACCCTCGTTCACCGCTGATAAGCCACATGGCCTGATAAAGAGGGTTACGGACGGTCATCACTTGACATTACGCGAGTTGACGACCGACGCGATGCTGACAGATGACGCTAGGACGAAGCTGCCAAAGCCTCAGTTTTTGTTCGGTGATACTATGACTGATCCTTCCGTTCTGCTGCTCAAGGAGAGCAGGTGGTTCCGCATAGTGGAGGGGACTCCTTATTACCTTCCCAGCATGCCGAGAGGATTCTTGATCGTTGAGCTACGGTCCCTCGCGGTCCCCCGAACGATGAACTGGGATTTGACCCCTACTCAGGACGGGGTCACCTGCGACGTCTTTACAGGCTCCACGGCTGGGTATGGAGTGGAGAGCTCTTGCAAGCGCGTGACGGGTTTGCGCCCTAGCTTACCGTCCAATGAGCCGCCTGCAGGGGAGATGATGGCGGTAGCGGAGACTTTCCACCATCGCTTCTTCCGCGCTGGTGGGAGATTTCCCCCAAAGGACTTCAGAGCCCCGGGGTGGGTATACTCTACGTCGGGCAGCGACACTTGGTGGTCCAAGATCACCGATCACGTCTTGGCCGAGAATTCTGACCTAAAGAATTCAGAGCTATATGTAGCCATCCAAGCCACTCGACATGGTCTGAGGATTAATGCTTCCTAGTTCCACAGCATCCTGGAACTGTACTGTGCGGAAAGCGGCACATTCTTCACCCCCAACGGTGAACTTGGCATAACCCATCATGAGATGTGTGACGTGTCGGGGCTGCCTCTGGGGGACTTTCCCTATGAGGAGTACATCCCAGGCCAAGATGAGATTGACTAGCTTTCAGACCATTCCCCCTTGGTGGTTGAAACTCTGTGGGAGTTGCTCTGCCATTACCACATCTACCTCAGTACCTTAGGGGCGTCGGATTATAAGGGGAAGAAGAAGAGGACTCCGGGGATCAGTCACAAGAATTGGGCTGATTATCTGTTCCCGGGGAACGATGTCAAGGGGAAGCCTGCTCTCCTGCTAGGCGAGTGTGACCAGTCTGAAGTGGAGGCGAGGACAGCCGAAGAGGGAAGCACCGTGATTCTTGAGCGTGACGAGGGTGGATTTAAGTCCAGCACGGTCTTCCACTCATTCCACCATCAGGCCAAGTCCCCCATATCTGGGAAGGCTCTGTTCGCGGGGTACCTCATGTTATGGCTGAAGAGGTGCGTAATCCCCACTCACTCTTTTGAGGCGCTTCCTATGGAGGTCGTATATCCCGCAGTTTGCTTGGCCCACGGGAAGTCCTATTCTTTGGTGTCGGCGATGATAGCGTGCATCCACTGGGGACTCCGCACTCTGACGGCCCAATTTTGCCGCGTATCGATTCTCGATGAGGGGGAAGGAGAGGTCGTCAGGACCCCCAATCCCAGGGTGGGGTTGCCATACACCTATCTGATGGCATGGTTCGTATACCATTGTGAATGTTTGATGAGTGCCCCTGCGACTCTTCAAGGAGACCAATTCGTCCCGTTTTTTCAACGCTTGGAGAGGTGCTCTTGGAAGTGTAAGGACATCCCCGATACACGGAAGACGCTTTCTCATTTCGAGCATTATAACTTTCGCCGTTTCTTCCCTTACTTTAGTGGGGGAGGATATGGGGAATCCCTCAGGGATATGCCGACGGTGGATCATCACACAGTTCTCTCTTGCGGCGCTTTTCGCTGGTTAGTGAACATCCGGCCGGGGTACCACGTCCTACGAACGGGTTCTACGTGCTATCTCGAGCCGTATATCCCTTGCAGGTTTGCCCGCCAGTTTGGGTACGACCAATTATACGTGGGCAACGTTAACCCCCACCTGCAATTCGAAGGAGGGCTGGTGGATGGAGCTCGGGGATGGTTCTGGACCCAAGCCGGTGGTACCCACGATCGTTTTGGACTGCCTACGAGGGATCGCGATTTGCACCATATGCTCTTGTATTATCGGTGGTATCAGGGTGCCAGCGCTAATCCTGATGGCTTCTGGTTCCAGAGCTCGTGTCTGGCGGAGCAAGGGCGTCGTCCAAGAGGAGCTACCCGCTCTTTGAGGCGGAGGGGCCACCAAACTGCTAAGGAATGGTTCTCGGAGGATCCCGTCGAGGACACCGAGGGTTTCGACATGGGTGTGGATGAATCCGAGGCACCCGAGGCGTGAGCTCCTTCTCCTAGTCTTCCGTCGGACCCCTCTGGCGAACGGAGGGAGCCTGTTGAGTTAACCCGGGCAGGCGAGCATCTGGAGCAAGCCCGGAGCACGATTGCTGGGCGGATGGGGATGCCCCTCTTATCTCCGAGTAGTTCGTTGCTCTCCAAATGGCAGCGGGAGGCTGCGGCCGAAGGCTCTAGAGCGGAAGCGGCCAAGAAGGCCCGTTGTGAGGGGACGATTGAGATTACTTCCCCTATCGTGTCGGAGGTGGTTCCGGTGGCCCCGAAGGACGCTCCTCCGCAACCTGCTATGAGGCCACCGACGACAACTCCTATGTCGGCACCAGGAGGTAACCTTTTAGTGTGGCATCCTAGTGTTCTGAGCCGAGCTCATATCCTCTGACTGTTTATATTGAATCTACGCAGGTGCAGTCGAGAGAGTGACCTCCATTCCCTCTGACGAAGAGGAGGGGAGTGGAGACAAAGTGGAATTCGGGGGTTCAGGTAAGCGTAGGTTCTAGCATCGTTGATCTTTCTGTGCCAGGGTTTTTGTCAATGTTCCCCTCACACTTGCAGCCGGCCCCTCCCATGCAGTTGCTGGCAAGGAAGACCCCCCCTCTTGGGCGGGTCATTCAGGCGAATCAGAGACGGATGATGATGCCTCAATCCATGAGGCGCTATCGAGCGAGGAGGCAGTGTCGGCTCCTGCAGGCCAACAAGGAGAAACCTCCACTTTTGAGGGAGTACCGGTCGGGGGTGAGCGTTCAGTGCGAGAGTCTCCAGCTCAAGGGGGGACCCCCACTGGGCTGGTGGCTACTTCCTTGTCTGTGGTGACCTGTGATTCTGCTGCTGCTACCCTGATGGCGTCGGCGGTCGTACCGGCCTTGGCGGTGCCAATCGCTGTTTCTGCGGTCATGACCACCAGTACCTCAATCGTAACTTCATCTTCGGCAGAGGAGGCTGCCCTCTCTCCCTTGGAACGTTCGCGAAAGAGGCAGGTGGCGCGAGCCCTGATTAACTTCCAAGACACCTTGGCTGACTGCATCAAGCTGGCCTTGGAGGAGAGTTTTCCTTTCGAGGAGTTCAAGGAGGATCTCGAACGCGATGTGTTCTTCTTAATCAAGAGGCTTGGCGCCACCGCAGTGAAACTATACTTTCAGTGTCTGAAAGAAGTGGAGGAGGCTGTTCAGCAATTGCTCGCTCTTCGTGCGAAGAGTTCCACAGTTATTAATCTCGCCTGCAACGAAGTTCGAGCAGCCGTGGAAGACCGCGATCGTCGTCTGAATGAGACTGTATCACTGGAGATAAGGTTGTCCGCGGAGTTAGAGCAAGCCAAGGCCGAGGATGCACGAGTGGCCCATGAGCAACAGACGGTAGATAACCGCCTCTCTCGCTTATCCTCCGAGATAGAGAGGCTAAAGCAAGTTATAGCCAATGCGTAGGCTTCCTTGGCCATTCAAGAGAAGGCTCGTGAGCAAGTGGCAAAGGAACCGGAGGATATTGAGTCTCGTCGGCAATTGGTTGCTGAGTCCGTCGAGGAGAAGGATCGAGCCCTCAAGGAGGTCAAGGATACCATCCAAGACTTGGTATCGCGCACCGAGGAAGATCTTCGTCGAGAGATCCTGCGGAAATTCGAGCTTCGCTATGCCGGGGAGATCCGTGAGGCGGAACGGTGATTGAGAGCTCTGTAGTTTGCCTTTGATTCCCTATTGTAATAGGATTTCCTTATTATGAATGAAATTATCCTTTTGTTTCAATTATTACTTGTGCACGTACTACATATTTTAAACATGCGTTAATTGGCGTTTGGCCACAAGAAACTCTTATTGGCGGATTTCAGCTACAGACTCGTCTCGCCTATAGGTGGATTCTATCTGAGGGCGAATCCGAGGGGCTATACCAATAACGACTTCAGCTACGGGCGAGCTCCGCCTTTAGCGGGTCGTGTGTTAACCCACGCGTGTGTCGGTTACGGAGACGTGGGCACATCGCTTCGCATTAAATGCGGTGCGATGGGCCTCTTCGTCCTCCATGCCCGATTCGGGCCGTTGGTTGGAGATCGTGCCCAAGAACTGTCGAATCTTGGCCGTTCATGTGGGATCTGGATCATTCGACCTTCCCCTCAACTGTTTGGGCCTGAAGGGTCTAATCGAGTCGCAGATAACTGCTTAGGGTCAGGGTATTTTAGTACCCCTCCCCTTTGTCGAGAAGAACCGCTGTTTTCTTGTCGTCTTCTTCAGGGGAAGTCCAAGTTTCCCTTGCATCCTCCAGATGGCACCGAAGGTGAAGAAGGTTACTTCGAAGAAGAGGAAGGGAGCGTCCTCTTCGGGTGCTGCCGAAGCCACCGCTGAAGGTATGTCCTTACCTCAACCCCCCATTCAGGCGTGGGTAGGTGTCTCTCGTCTGACCCCTTTTTGTGTCATTGTTGCGTTTCACAGCCCATGAAGGTGCACCGCCTTATGAAAAACACAAGGCTGAGCCCATCTTGATTTCTGACGATGAATCCGAGAGCCCCGCGACTTCTCCTGCCTCAGGCTCCGTTCCCCAGCCGAGAACTGAACCATGCCTCGAGGTTCCACCTATCGCGGTGCTCACCCCGGGTCAAGAGCCTGCTTCCCCTGATTCCTTGTCTCTGCAGGCTCGCCTTGAAGAGTTTGAGAACGCCGTGAAGCAAGTGATCTCCCTCGTCAGCCTTGGTATGGGAAGCTACGACCACTTTAAACAGTCTCTCTTAGATCGTATGGTCGATCTCAGGCGGTTGGGCGAGAACCGGATTGCTACGCGCTGCATGCAGAAGCTCCTCTTCCTGGAGTCTCGCTTGGGGAACCTAGAGGTCCTGTTACAGGAGGGTCCGGAGGCTGACGTGGAATCTTGCCTGGCTCGTGTCAGGCGCTAGGAGGCCTGGGAACAGGAGGTCCGTTCCAAGGAAATAGCGGACCTGGAGTCCATTGTCGACTTCTGGGTGAGTCAACAGCACATGTTAGAGAAGCAAATCATCGACCTCAATCGCACTGTATCTCGCTTGAGAGCTGAATTGGGACAGGTGGAGGCGAATTTGAAGGGGCTCCAATCCGACGTTGTAAAGGTCAGTAAGACCGCTGAGGCGGAAACTCGAAGTCTCCAAGCCTTGCGCCAGGAAGATGCCGCCGCCAGGTCGAGCTCTGAAGACCGGATTCGGAAGGGGCTGAGGACAAAGCTCGGGAGGACCACGCGAGAAGGGTGGCAATGGTCAAAGAAGAGCTCTCCTCTTTTAATTTGTTCGACTGAGATCTCAAACCTGTGCTTGTGTTAAGACATTTTGCCTGTTTGTTTTGCTTCTGAAACTATGCCATGACTTGTTTGTTTATGAAGTCATAACTTTGTTCAAATGTATTGTCTTAAAGAAAAACTGGTGTATGTTTTGCTTCTTGAACATAATATTATGACTTTCTTAGTTGTAAAATCATAACTTTGTTCAAATGTACTGTCCAGAAGCATCTGATGAAGTTTGTTTTCTTGTCACACTTCCTTTTAGAATGTCACCATTCAATGTTTCTCTGGTATGGTCAACAGCGATTTCAGGTGGCACCCTTTGGGCGGTGACGAGTTTGTTTCGAAGGCTCAGCCCGAGTACAGGCAGGTTCACGCTGTAGGGAGGCTCGGGTGACAGCGAATCTACGTAGAAGGCCATACTAAACCGCCGGCGAGCTCTTTCGGCCCCACTCAAGTGTAGGTGAGCTCATGCTGCGGGCCAAGACTCGAATGACCATGCCGTAAGTTACCCTCTAAAATGCTGGCAAGTTCCTGCTGTCAGTGGGACTCACTTGCGGCGAATTTGCTGGAAGGTTGAATTTGACTGCTGGCGAATTCTAACTGCAAGCGAAACTCGTGCGATGTCAATTTCGCGTTGCAAACCAGAGCTGGTCACTGGCGACTTTAGGTTGCTAGCGAAACTCATGGGGAAGCGAGCTCGTGTTGGGAACCAAAGCTGGCCGCTGGCGATTTTAGGCATCAAGCGAAATTTGTGAGAAGGGAATTTGTCTTGACAGTTGAACTCGACCGATGGCGAGTTCATACTGCAATTAAACTCAAGCGACGGCGAATCCGTCCCTCAGTTGAAGATCTGGAATGCGGGCGAGATTCGTGCCACGCGTCTGCTTATGGGCCCTTATGCTTGCCAGCTAAGGTCTCCTTTTAATGCTCATTGATGGTGAAGCGACGGGACGCCTCGCCTCTTGGGCTCAATCCGATCGGTCCGTTTAGGGTCCCGAGAGGAATGGCCTTCATTAGCGTGGAGCTCGAGGCGTCGCAGGACACCTGTGCCGCTCGATTGCTTAGGACGGCAAATCTCAGCCGTCGGGTTCTCGAATATATATCCTGTACTTGCCGTCCTTTCAGCAAGGTCTTAACGTCTTCGAAATATTTTCAAGCAAAAATTGCCACATAAACCCTCCATGGCCTCCGCATCTGATCATAGCTCTTCCAAGGGCGTTGGCTCCTCTTCCACCGCCGTTGACGTCGGTCCTCCACCCACTTCCCCCGTGAGTTCGGTCCAGGGGTCTTCTGCCCCAGACCCCGCATCTCACCCCGCATTCGAGGCCCTTCAGAGGTTGGAGGGTTTGGTGCAAGGAATCACCATCTCGGTCGGCGAGGGTGCCGAGAGTTACTATGATGCGCTCCCCCTCCTGGAGGCGAGTTTAAGGGCGGTCCTCCGCGCGGGCGGTACCTCACTCGCATGGCGGTGTGAGCAGAAACTGGGTCGTGTGGAGGGATGGATGTACCGTCTCGAGGAGTTGGTACATGACAATCCTTCTGACGTGCCACCACCCCTCTCGCTGCGCCTCCTGCTCGAACGTGAGGAGCGGGCGAAGCGGGTTCAGGCGAAGGAGGCCGAGCTTAAGCATCTGCGCAAGCAGCACCAGGCGATGCTGGCCAAGATGGACGCCTACACCGACGCTGCCTTCTTCGAAGATGCAGGGTCCTCTCGTGGCGAGGCGCGACTGCGGAAGCTTGAGCTAGAAAACAGGCGGATCTGCTACGCCGCTAGGGAGGCAGATCGATCGCTCCAGCTCCTCCGCCAGAAGGAAGAGGAAGGCAAAGTCGCCCTTGCCAAGATGCGGCAGAAGCAGGAGGAGGCGGCGAAGGCCCAACGTGCGGCGGACCTTTCGGCGGTCAAAGCTAAGATCGCTACCTTCAGCCTGTTGAAGTTCCTGTAGCGCCATACCCCTTTTTTTTCTCTTTTTTTTCGTTTTCTTTTTTTTTGTAACTTAGTTGATGCTGTGTGCATCATAACTAGAGAAAAACAACTTATGCATGTAAATTTTGGCCCGTAATGGCCTTTGGCTTTGGTTACTCTTCTGTTTCGCCTGCATAGTTTTTTCTTCCTTCATTTTTTTTATTTTCTGGTGTGTATTTGGCTTGTTTTACCTTTAGGTTGAATTCGCCTGCGTTATTTGGCCTTTGCCCATGCCTTCTCTGGCGAACTCGCCTTGGACTTGGTCATATGGCCTTTTCTCTGCTTTTGGCTATCTGTGACGTGGGGTCGGGTCGACTCTGACTTTCGTGTTGCAGCTCCGGTAGGACCAAGAGGGTAACACTTAGCCCTAGATCAGGTACGGTTGCTCGTGCATGCGATCAACCGATGTCTCCAATCTTTGACTTGCCACTCGGTGGGTTGTCGTTCGGAGGCACTGTCGGGCATGACGTCTGTCGAGCCGCCCTTGATAGCTATCATCGTCCGTGAGGGTGACAACACAGGTGACAATCGAGTCGTTCAGGGATGTAGGAATATGACGATCGATCGTTGTAGGAGCCATCGCGTGGTAGGCTGCTACCCATCAGTTACCCTAAGGGGGTATTAGGGTATCTGGAATAGGGCAAGTAGTTCAGGGACGTAGGAGTGTGACTATCGACTGAAGTAATAACACGTCGCATGGTAGGTTATTACTTAGGCTGTGTCATTCGTAGAAATAGCGGCGCCAGTCATCAGAGGTAATCATTAACCTGATGAAGTTTTGTCGCGATCGGAGCGACTATGAGGACTTACCATTCTTCAGAAGAGGATTGATGAGTTGATTCTGTCGAAAGTGACAGTGGGGGTCCCGCCATCCTGTTGAATAGGATTGGCAGGGGATTATGGCTCTGGTCCTAACTATCCGAAGGTTTGACCAAGTGGGCGTTCGGCGTGGCTCATCTAAGATGCTAATCTCGCCTGTTTTGAACGGGTCGCCTACACTGGGAGTCTAGCCCAAGACATGGAAATGTAGGGAACAGTTTAACCTCTTATACCAGTTGGAGGATGTGAGGGCCAGTTTAGACTCATGCACTCGTGGGAGTTGGCGAAGAAGAACTAAGGGTAGTACTTCTTCAGATATTTGCCATTGATGGGCATCATGATCTTATCACCGTTAGGTTTGACGAGGCGATAGGCGCCGTTCGAGTAGACTGTCTCTATTACGAACGGTCCTTCCCATTTGGGTTGAAATTTGCCCTTCTTCTTGGAGGTGAGAATCATCGGTCAGCAAATGGCCAGTACCAGTTCCCCTTCCTTGAAGGCTCGACGTCTGACTTTCTTGTCGAAAGCCTTAGCCATCCGAGCTTGATAGAACTCGATGTACTATTAAGCTCCTAATCGTTTGTCGTCCAACGCTTCAAACTCGGCGAGTCGTTGTCGGTGATTGTCTTCCACCGTTATCCCTGTTGCCAAGGCGATGCGGAGGGACGGAATTTGAATTTCCAATGGCAATACGGCCTCACAGTCGTATACCAATGAGTAGGGCGTGTGGCCAGTTGATGTGCGAACCGTTGTGCGATATGCCCACAAGCTCTCGCCAAGTTTTTCATTCCAATCGCGTTTGCTGGTGGAGGTTAACTTGGTCAAGATCTTGATGATTGTTTTGTTGAAGGCCTCGGCCAAGCCATTCGCCGATGGGTTATAGGCCGTGGAGGAGAGGTTCTGTATTCGGAACTTGTCACAGAACCTGGTGAATGCATGGCTAACAAATTGCGTATCATTGTCATGAATGATACATCGGGGTATGCCGTATCGGTAGATGACATGGTGTTTGATGAACTTAATCACGTCGTTAGTCTTAACTTCTCTCAAGGGGATGGCTTCAGCCCACTTAGAGAAGTAGTCAGTGATCGCGAGAATGAAGCGATGACCTCTCGCCGAAGGCGGGGATATTGGTCCGACTATGTCCATCCCTAATGCCTCGAAAGGCCATGAAGCCTTCGTCGGGTGTAGGTCCTCGGGCGGCTGATGCATGTAGTTGGCGTGGATCTGGCACTCATGGCAGCGCTTCGCGTAGACGACTGCGTCGTGAACCATCCTAGGCCAGAAGTAGCCTATTCTTCGCAGGCGATCCCAAAGTTTGGGTCCAGGCTGGTGTGCTCCGCAAACGCCGTCGTGGGCCTCACGCAGAGCTTCTTGTGCTTCTGCCTTTGAAAGGCATCGAAGCAACAAGCCGTCGTATGACTTTCGATACAACGTCTTGGTGGTCGAATCATAGTAGAATCTCATAGCACGTCTCCGAACAGACTCCCGTTCCCTTGCATCTTCGGACAACACGCCGTATAGGACGTAATCAATGATCGGGAGGCGCCAGTCCTCAAGATTGGGCTGATTTGAGACCTGATGGGTGGCATTCGCTTCTGGAGCGTCTTTCAGTCGAAAGAGCCTTCTGCTCGCCACTATGATCCATTGGGTTATCCCAAGTGGTTGAGCTAGATTGGCCGCCAAAGAGGCGAGGGCATCTGCATGTATGTTCTTAGAACGTAGCACGTGCTCAATGCGGAAACTCTCGAATGACTCCACTAGCTGGATAGCCGCTTTGTGGAGTAGGATTAGGTCATCGTTCCTAACTTCGTATTCGCCGGTCATCTGCTTGACGATAAGTTAGGAATCGCCGTAAGCCTCGAGATGCTTTATCCCGAACTCTTTTGCTAACTCGAGCCCGATGAGTAATGCATTGTATTTGGCCACATTGTTGGTGCATGGCTCTGTCAAAGAGAAGGCTCGGGGCAGCACATGGTTATTTGGAGAAGTGAGGACTACCCCCACTCCTGCAGCAATGGAGCCATCCGCGGCTGCGCGAGACGCGCCGTCGAAGAACATCTGCCATACCTCCGGTAACGAAGTTACGTTTGCTTCGGGCGGTTCGTCTGGCAAATCTTCAAACAAGTCGGTCTTCGCCCCCAGCGGATAACTAGCCATGAGGTCACAGATGGCCTGTCCTTTGACAGATTTTTGTGGCATGAAGTGGATATCATACTAAGAGAGTAGGAGAGCCCACCTGGCCAGGCACCAGTTTAGCGCTGCAGGTTGTGTCATGAAGACCCGGATGGGGTTTACTCAGAAGATGACATGGATTGTCTGGCCGACCAGGTAGTGTCGCATCTTTTGGATGGCGAACACCAAGGCTAAACATTCTTTTTCGATCATCGGGTACCGTTGCTCGGCGCCTTGCAGGGTCCTACTCAGGTAGTAGATACCTTGCTCGTGGCCCGCGTCATCATTTTGTGCTAAGAGAGCACCCATAGAATGCTCCATGGCCCGTATATAGATGAGAAATGGTCTCCCTGAGATCGGTGCAGCGAGGATGGGTGGGTTCGAAAGGTAAGCCTTGATGTCCTCAAAGGCCTTTTGGCAAGGCTCGTCCCATACGAAGGAAGTACCTTTCTTCATAAGCTTGGAGAACGGTTGACATTTGCCCAAAAGATTTGAGATGAATCTTCGGATATAGGCCAATCATCCCTGGAGACCTCTTAGTTCTTTGAGGTTCCGGGGTAGTCGAAGCTCTTGAATGGCTCGCACCTTATCGGGGTCAATTTGGATCCCCTTCGTTGTGACGACAAAACCGATGAACTTACCACTAGCCATTCCTAGGAATGACTTCGTAGGATTCATCTTGAGCTGGTGAGTCCTCATGAGTTCGAACATCGTCCTCAAGTCTTGGAGGTGGTCGTCTTTGTGGCGACTCTTCACGACCAGGTCGTCTACGTAGCACTCTACTGTTTTTCGTAGGTGTTCTCGAAAGATCGTGCTCATGGCGTGCTGATAGGTTGCGTCAGCATTCTTGAGTCCGAAGGGCATGACTGTGTAGCAGTATACCCCCATAGGAGTGCGGAACGAAATGTGCTTCTCGTCTTCGGGGTGCATCTTGATCTGATTGTACCCGGAGAAACCATCCATGAAGGACATCCTTTCAAATCCGCACGTGTTGTCGATGATGACGTCCGTGATGGGCAAGGGAAATTCGTCCTTAGGGCATGCAGCATTGAGATCTCTGAAGTCGATGCAGATACGGATCTTACCGTTTTTCTTTAGGACCAGAACGATATTGGCCACCCAGTCGGGGTGTTGTTCCTCCCTGATGAAACCGGATTTGATGAGTTTCTTTACTTCGGCCTCGATTGCTTCCATGATTTGAGGGCGAAAACGCCTCTGCTGTTGCTTGACCGGCTTAGCGTCTGAGCTGATGTTGAGGCGATGCATAGCGACCCGCGGATCCAAGCTAGGCATGTCTTCATAATTCCATGCGAAGACGTTAATGTATTCCCGTATGAGGGCGATGAGATCTTCTTTTTCTTGAGGAGGCAGACTGCCGCTGATGAATATAGGCTTGGGATTCGCGTCCGTGCCCATGTTCACCTGGAGGATTTCGTCTTCGGTGGGTGGTTCCCGTTGCTCGAAGCGACTACTCCACTGGGCGTTAACATGGCGATCCCACGTTTCGTCGTACAGCGGAAGCTGTCCATCCTCTGTCGTTTCAGCGGGATCCATTGTAGCCATGTTGACTGTGAGGTTATCAAACAGATCTCTCATGCTGACATTCGAGTCCCAGGACGAGGTTGCTGATGACTGTTCTTCTGAACAGGCGTAGTCGGAATCCTCGTTGACATAACTGCACAGATCTGATGAGGAAGAGGAGTAGCCTAAGCCCCTCCGAGTCTTGTTGAAGTAATTCGAGGGTCTACCCCTGGGTACGTGGGCAGGTCGAATGACCGTTTTGCGACCTCTGCCATCATCCAGGCCCTCCAAGCGAGTGAGGTCATATCCCATGTCACTCATCATGCGCCTGGCGACTTGGCTGTACTGTGAAAATTAAGGCGCGGGGTCCTCGTCTTCAGATTCATCCCATAGGGTGTGTAGGGGATGATCGATTCAGCCGAAAATAATATCTTTTTGATAATTATCTCGGGCCGGCACAAGAAGTACAGCTCGTGACGATTCAATCGGCCGTGTTCTCGCGACGTATGACGAGCATACTGGCAGGTGTAGGGAGGGATCGCCGCAGAGTTTTACCCATTGGTCGTTGGGTTCATCATCCTCAGACGTAGAACAAGACGACACATAAGCAAAGTTAGACTTTTCATTCATGACAATCTTCTTCGCCTGAACAGCGTTGGTTACATGATGACTCTCATAACCGATTACAATTGACTCGAAGTCGTTTAGAATTAGGTTATCGCTGTACTCAGGTTCGCTATCTGCGTCGTTGCCACTCTCCGGTTCTTCAACTGGTGGCTCGACGGGGTCCTGATACAACAGAGAATCCGTGAAGTAGTTTTTGACGCCTTTGAAGGGTTGTTTGTCGGCCACCACTGTTTTCACTTGCTCGTAGTCGTCCATATATTTCAGGCATTGGTGAAGGGTGGATGGGACTATTCGGTTGCCATGGATCCACGGGCGTCCTAAAAGTACGTTGTAGGAAGGCTCAGCATCGATGACGTAGCAGGTCACTTTCGTCTTTATATCGCTTATTCGGCATTTCAGGCGGATCTTGCCCAACGGCCGTGTCCCCGTGGCGTTAAAGCCAAAAATGGTTGTGGTGGTCGAGGACAGACGTTTTGGCGGTATCGCCAGGTGTTTAATCAACTTTAGGGGCACGATGCTCAGCGCAGAACCCGAGTCGACCTGAATCTGGTCCACTTTCGACGAGCCGACGTATCCTGTGAAGTACAGCGGCCAATCGTGAGATGTGCTCTTGATGAGCATGTCTTCAGGAGTGAAAGTGATGCACGGGACTCGTCTCTTAGAAATTTGGCAGCAAGTTGCACATTCTCGCTCTGCCTCTATCTCCTTTGAGAAATGGGTGGAGAACGCCTTTGAGTCAGCCAACGCCTCTTGTAAGGCCTCCCGGGGAGACCTGGACAGCCGGAGGAGGTCGTACATGGTAATTCGCGCAGGGATGCTTTTTAGCTACGCGAGCACGTTGAACCGAAAAGGTTGGCAGCCTGAATTTGGCCCGTCTGGATTGGGAGGGGTTGTTGCGGCCGGCCTTGTGGGAGGTCCTGCCGGGTTCTCCGCCCTCTTGGGATATTCCTTCGCGAATTCCTTCCCAGTTCTCGTGGCGAAGATGTTGGCGTCCTCTTCGGAATCAGTCAGTGCGGTTATTGCTGCGTTATCTCTATCTGAGATGGCAGAGACGACGTTGCAATGTTTTCCCTTGGCCTCCTTCGAAGGCCTTGTAGTCCATTGTTCATCGTTGAGGAGGTCCGGATGGACCCACATTACCTGCCCCGATGGCAGAGTCTGTGGGACCAAACCCTTCCCCCGCTGGTTGTGAGGATCGTCGTTGGTGATCTTCAAAACCGCCTTGGGGATGGGAATTACCCCTGCCGGAGCTTGGACCTCCGGGAGATCTGTCCCAAAGCTCAAGGTGATCATGTTCGTGGTCACCTGCTTTTGGACCTTCTCCTTCTTCAAGACCCCCGCGTCGTAGAGGGCCTGAAGCTTGTCTTTGAGGACGTAGCATTTGGTTGTGTGGTGACCAAGGAACCTGTGATAGGCACAGTAAGTCGGGTCATCGGTTTTGTCCGCCTCCTCAGGCTTCGTGGCTTCTAGCAGTTTGATTCTACCGCTCTTGAGCAGCGTATCGAACGTCGCCACCACCTGATCTTCTTTGAAGTCGTATTGCCGTGGGGGGCGTTGCTCGAATTGCCTGGGTTTTGGCCTTTGAGCAGCCTTCGGCGTCGGGGCAGAATCGACTGCCATGATTTCCTTTCCTCTCGTTCGAGGGGGATTCTTTGGCGCAGCCGGCTCCACGGTTCCCTTCTTGGGCTGGGGTTCTTCGGCCTCCAGCCTCTTGATCATGTTTTCCACCTGTTCGCCCTGACGCACAAGCTCCTTCCACGTCCGAGTCTCTACCGCACCTATTTTGGACAAAATATGGATCGACAGGTTGTTGCGGCACATCTCGATCAGTGTCGACTCAGAAACTTGGTCCCGACAGTGGATTGATCGATTCCGAAATCTCTTCACGAAGTCGTTGACCGACTCCGACTTCCGTTGTTTTTCAGCAAGGAGAGTGGCCATTGACACTTCCGTGTCGTCGTCGAAGAAGCGGGCCAAAAAGAGTCTTTCGATGTCGGCCCATGACTTGATAGAGCCGGGTTCCAGCTTACGGAACCATTCGAAGGCCACCCACTTGAGGGTGCCTATGAATAGTCGCATGAGAATGGCGTCGTTCCCCGTAAGGAATCCAGTCTGCGCCATGAAGTAGTAAATGTGCTGCGAGGGAGAGCCCTTTCCGTCAAATTGCACTAAGCTGATCGGCTTGAACTTTGCTGGGTATGGGACCGTATCCCATTCAATAGGGTAGGGACGGATCACCCCCAGCTTGTTCATGTTTTGCTGAAGCTTCAGTGCATTGAGCTGGTCTTGGAACTCGTCGAACCTCTTATCACGGACGCTATCCCCGGTATGTAACGTCCCTAGCGACGTTTTGGAAGAGTAATCGGATTGCAGATTACTGTTGTCTTCCGTTTCCATCGCCGGGCGACGGGGAGGTACTCACTCCTTATCCCCAGTTCGCCGGGGTAAGGGGCGTTGGGTTCTCTTCTTCTTCTTCTTCTTGTTCAGAAGTTGCTCCATCATCTCTCTTAGAGAGTCGATGGTCGCCTACTGTTCCTCTAGCTTTTGAGCCACCGTCTGCTCGTGGGCGAGTTCAGTCATGTGTACCCTCGCCGGTGCGTCTTGGCTCGAATGCAAGGTTTAAGACGTGGCTACCGTCGAATGGGCCTCGTTCTTGCCGTAGGAAGGGGGTGCCAGGGTAGAGTAATCGAACCCGATGCTTACCCCCTTATGACTACGGGTACGCTGGTATATGTCGCCTTGTCCGCGTTGGGCGAACCGGAGGTTAGGTCCCAGAACGGAGTCCGAGTCTGGGGAATCAAAAAGTATTGCCTTATCCCTATCCGTCATATTGATTGTGGCGGACGGGAGCTCTAGGTCGTCAAGAGCGCGCCCTTTCTGGCGGCGGCGTCTCTGACGGGTAGGCCTAGGCCGAGAAGGTCGTAGAGAGAGCCTCTCTAATACTGAGGGTTTCGTCGTTCCTACGCATTGACAGTTGGCGAGTACTGTGTGAATGAGTCTCTCGCAATGGCACTGAGGATTTGCCTCATATATGGTGCGTTTGCGAGTTAGGTACTCCCGAAGGTCTTCCGTGGGTGATTGGCGAATACCCCCAAGGTCAGATGGGTCGCCCGAGTGACCGCACGAGAGGGTCTGGGACGCACCCCCTGCCGTACACTGGGTGGAACGCTTCGAAGTAGGAGTTGGGTGAGTTTGCCTTGACAGGCGAACTCTCGCATTTGGGCGAATCCCAACATGCGGGCGAAATTCAACCCCCCGCTCGCGCGGGCGAGTAGACGAGGTATCGTCTATTGATTTGCCTCTGAAGCTATCCGCCAGGTGGCCGGGGTAAGATCCGCCCATTTTCAAGGATTCGCCTGCGTGGGCAGACTCACGTGCTCGCGGTAGTTCATTCGCATCAGGGATGTGACCTGAGAGGCGAAGTTTACCTGAGCGAGTAGCCTTGTCTTTTCCCATTGGCGCTCCTGATTTGGAGGGCCTTTCGGTGTCAGATGAGTTGCCTCCTCGCCGCTGGCAAGCTCTTCTAGAGGGAGGAGCGTCCGTGGGGACTGTGACAGTATGAACCACGTCGGAATGAACTGGTGCCTCTTTTGGGATAGGCGCTACCGAGGGTCGTTTGGTGACCCATCTAGTAGGCTTTCGTCCCATGCTCTCGATCTGTGGCTTGGCCGTGGGAGACTTTGGGGCGGGTTTCTATGACGAGACTCAGGTAGAGCCTTCGGGCGCGGGAGGTTTGACCGTCTGAGGTTGGCTCCTGCGCACGACTCTGTGGCGCTTGCGGGACGCTTCGTCACCGGAAGAGGAAGAAGACAAGTACTCTTCGTACTTGGCTTGGTCGAACTCGATCTCTAGGGACTCCACCGTCGTCCCAACAGCAACCTCGTCGAACTGAGCTACCACCATTTCGTTTGAGGAAACATCTTCTCTCACTGTGGTCGCCATCTTCTGTATGGTGTAAATTTCTGATTTTCCCAGAAACGGGAAGATTTTGTTTGTATTTATAAGAATGACTTATTACAAACTAATCAATCGGAAATACAACAGAAGCAGAGGGAATGCCCTCTTTGTTTAGTGTGGGGACTTTTCGGTAGCTGTAGGATGCTTCGCTCGGTGCTCGTACCGAGTCTGCTTCCCTTGGACGGTTTGATCGGGGTTGCTGGAGAGCTTCAGTTCTCAGTAGAAGCTCGGGTCGATGGAGTTCGAATCTTCTAGTTCACCGGTGATCGGAGCTCGGAACTAGGAGGTGGTGCCGCAGTGCAGGAATATGCAAAGAGCTTATCGCCGATCCTTTTCTCAAGGTTCTTCCGACTTCTTTTTGACCGACCTCTGATCTCCCCTCCCTTCTTTTTTTTGATCGATCGATGATCCCCTTTAAGGTTGCTGAAAGAAGCTCTTAAATGGGAGAGAGACAGCTTGGCTGCTCCTTGAATTATGGGATGTGACCATACATTGTTCAGAGATATCCTGCTATCCCCCTGTGGCACAAGCAGTCATTCGAGGAGCTACACGCTACATCACGTCGCGCAGGAGCAGGAAAGCCTCTCCTCGTATCAGTGACGGTGGCTGCCAGGTACTTGAGTAGATTTGGCTAACTCATTGAGCGTCGACGGCTCTGGCCCTTTCGAGCTGCATTTATGAGGATACATGCTACTTTGGCACCTGTCTGTTTACCTATGCAGTGAGCCACAGAGTGACCACCCGACGGTCCTGGGGTACTGTGCCCCCCTCTCTTCTCCCTAGTCTGAATAGAGGCGAGAGAATGGACGCCTCACACCTGAATTGGCTTGGACAGCTTGTCGCATGCCGGCAGCTCCAGTTCCTGACCCTGAGGGTTGAGGTGAGTCGCATTTATGAGCATGCAGGTTGATCTGACGCCTGTCTGCTCGCTCGGATTGTGGGCAGCCATCTGACGAGCTTATAGCACTGTGCCTTTCCCTTCGCATCGCGGGAAGTGGGGGAGGCTTGTCCCTGAGAACCCGGCTTTCGACTCACGTAGGCGGATTTGGACCCCTGCAAGCGGATTTGGCTCATGAGGGCGGATTCACCCTACTGGCGAGTCCATGTGATTTGGCGCGTGAGGGCCCATGTGGGACTCGTGCGTCAGCGAGCCCGTTTCATGGCTACAATCCATTCTTCATCTAAGTGGATGGTCCTGACTCGTGGGCGAATTTGTTCGTTAGTCCGCCACGGTAATTTTCACCATCTACAATATGTTACTTTTGAAAGTATACAAAATTATGTGTTAGTATTTTATTCTATCTCTCCAGTGATAGTGGAAGATATTATAAATACGATGTGTTAATATCTTATTTCTTTTACTATCCTTTTTACTTCTTAGTTGGGATCAATGATTAGAGATTCATAACTTGAGACTTATGGTATATACATCAGGGTTTCCTTGTTTGGATTATTTCGCTCGACGTACCAGTCTCATGTTATGGATTTCTAATTATTGGTTTCATTAGATTGTCTTTTCTTAGTTCGGTATTAATGTTTAGATATTTATAATTTGAGACTTATGGTATATACATGAGGGTTTCCTTGTTTGGATTATTTCGCTCGACGTACTACGTCACGTGTTGTAGGTTTCTAAATGTTAATTCCGCTAGATACGGGGAAAATGATATAGGTAGACTATGCTTAATAGATAGAGCCTCCACTCCATCCTAGCAGTCCTCCCCCTGGGGGCGGATGGGGGTAATCTTGCTGTAGCGCTCTGACGCTCTTGTTGTTGTTTCTTTTTCTTTTAAAAACACCCTTTTAGGTAGCTCGGAGTTCCGAAGAGCCGCAGGATGACGGAGTTCTTGCATAGTCGCCGTCCCGAGAGATTTATTAGAGGCTCCACTGTAGTTTTAAATTTTATTCAGACTTAGAGTTTAGTTTTATTTTGTAAAGGCAATGTGCCTTAGTTCGACTTTCCGTTTTGATTCATGTTAAGACATCGTATGTTATTTCAGACTCCATATGTATTTTAGTTTATTTTTAGTAGAGACATGACCTTTATTTATGAGATATCATCCTCTTTATCATGTCTATTATTACTGTTCTACTTCTTTGCCTGTTTTGTACCTACGCTTTTATTTGATCCCTCTAGAGGATATTACTATGATTGGTAAAAATTGTTATTGCACAGTGTGGGTGCATGGAAGGTTTGACATCTCTGGGTTTACCTTGGACTGCAGCCATGTGTGAAAACAGGGGTGTCACAGTCAATAAAAAAATCTAGAATATTTTTTGTGGATGGTCCAGGAGGAACATGTAAAACTTTTCTTTATCGTGCATTGCTTGCAAATCTAAGATCAAGAAAGATGATAGCATTAGCAACAACGACATCAGGAGTGGCTGCAGTAATAATGCCAGGAGGGCGAACTACACATTCGCGATTCAAAATTCCAATTACTGCTAATGAAACCACAATGTGTAATATATCAAAGCAGGATGGAACATCAAAATTGATACGATTGGCATCACTTATAATATGGGATGAAGCACCTATGGCAAAAAGATTTACGATTGAGATGGTTGACAGAACATTGAGGGATGTAATGGGTGACAAAAGAATTTTTGCCGGAAAAGTAGTCGTGTTTGGAGGTAATTTTCGTCAAGTTCTACCAGTTGTTCCACGGGGCACTAGAGCAGAAACAGTCAATGCAAGTCTTGTGAAATCATATCTCTGGGAAAAATGGAGAAATTATCTCTCACTATTAATATGAGAGCAAGAACTGATCAAGTATTTGAAGAGTTCTTATTGCGCGTGGGGAATGGAGAGGAACCCACAATAGATGAGAATTTGGTACTTCTTCCACATGAAATGGTAATAGAATATGACAATGATGAAAACTCTGAAAAAAATTTGATTGATGCTATCTTTCCATCATTACAATCAAATTCATCATTTGCTGAATACATGACACAACGTGCTATTCTTTCAACAAGGAATGAGTATGTTGATGGACTTAATGAAAAATTAATTGCATTATTTCCTGGTGAAGCTAAAACATTCTTTAGCTTTGATGAAGCAGTAGATGACACAAATAATTATTACCAAGAAGAGTTCTTGAACACCTTAATGCCGAATGGACTCCCGCCTCACAAATTGATTCTTAAAAGAAATTGTTCGATCATGCTGTTATGTAATCTTGATCCATCTAATGGAATGTGCAATGGCACACGAATGATCTGTAGAGGATATGAATATAATGTTTGTTAGGTCTCATGTTATGAGCCTACATCTTCTAATCTTGTTTTGATGATTACAAACAATTCCTAATATTGTTTGTCTAGTGTTTATGTTTCCTATTAGATATTCTAGACAAACAATGAATTGGAGGATGGATGGATTACGCCATAACGATCATATCAAATGGAGGTTGGCGGAATTGTGGAGTGAAGCAATGCTATTCAAGTTAAAGATCCAAGATCTCGCTTCATCCGCATATGTACCAAGTCAAGCTTATTGAAGATCAAGATTGCTTGGGTAATTTAGTTTTAGGTTTTATATTATGTGTGTTAGTACTTTAAGCTCAATTATATACACACATACACATTTCGTTTTGGTTTTTGTATATATATATAGTTATATATACATATATGTTTTGGTTTGATTTTGTAGATATGAAACAAATATATATTCATATATATGTTCATATGTTTCATATTCTATCATATTTGAAAATATTTTGTTTTTGGTTTATGGACTTGATAATATGTAGATATGAAACAAATATATATTCATATATATGTTCATATGTTTCATATTCTATCATATTTGAAAATATTTTGTTTTTGGTTTATGGACTTGATAATATGTTTTTATATCTTTTCCTAAGTCTATAAAGCCATACAAAAGTTTCCAAAAGTTTGTTTAAATCAAATGTCAAAAACATGTATGTTTCCTTTTCATGTTTTTGAACATATTTGTAAAATGATGAGTTTTTACTTTTGACAAGTACAATTCCAAAAATTCTTTTTGTAACATGTTTATTATCATGTTTATAAACATTTCCCAAAGTTTCATAATTTTTGGAATTTATTTGTTATTTTTAAAGGCACTTTAAAAATCAGTTTTTCAACATGAACAGTGCCTGTGCACGTTTATAAGTCGACTTATAAACCCTGACAAGTCGACTTATGAAATGCTCTGGAATGTGCAAAAACTCTCTGCCAAGTCGACTTACTCGAACTGTTAAGTCGACTTAGACTAAGTCGACTTATGCCATTTTACAAGTCGACTTATGTGCTAAATTTTATGTGTTATTTTCATCTGGCAAGTCGACTTATGTGATCTTTCAAGTCGACTTATGTTAAGTCGAATGCAAGTCGACTTATACCAAGTCGAATGCAAGTTGACTTATAAATATGACCGTTGAAGAGTAACGGCTATTTCCAGATTCTGTTTTTGTGTGGGTTTTTGGTCATTTCCTTAGGGTTTTGGCTGATGTCTTGGGTTGTTATAAATACCCCATTGCATTTACCTCTCCTACTAACCAAGA
Organism: Asparagus kiusianus; assembly: GCA_022839385.1. Lineage (NCBI taxonomy): Eukaryota > Viridiplantae > Streptophyta > Magnoliopsida > Asparagales > Asparagaceae > Asparagus > Asparagus kiusianus. The sequence continues at coordinate 107,488 of BQKN01063545.1, forward strand.
GAATTGTTTAAAATAAGTTTAAGGGTGTTTTGTGTTTGTTTAAAAGAGTGTTTAAGAATTTTGTTTGTGAAGCAAATTTCACAAGAGCAAGTGGAGATCATCCTTGGTGTTTGAGCATTCATTCTTCTCCAACTCTCTTGTCATCTTTAGAGAAGTGTTTCTAAACTCATTTAGCAATTTATTATTTTGATTATAATTTCCATAAGCTAGATTTATATTGAGTTTAGTTTAAATTGTTTTATTGATACTCTTTGTTCACACACAACCATTGAGCTTATTGTATTTACATTCATAGTATAATTTGGGGTTGTGGGTTTGTGACATTGAGAGTGTGCTTAATTGAGTTCTCGCCTTGTATTAGAGAACAAATCTTTTGTTGTGAGCTTTCATTGTGAGATCACTTGTATTACACTAGTACACCAAAAGGAGTGTGTGGTGAGAGACGGGGTTGTCCCAAGAGTAGTGGCGTCGGTAGCCTAGAGAGAGGTGATAATTCCGAGCACTTGAGGGAGACACGGGCTAGAGACCAACACTTGAGATTGTAGTTAGTGTAGTTACATTGTGAGTGATTGTAGAGTTTTCGGTTAGCTAGAAAACCGAGTGTGTAGAGAAGTTCCGGCTTCCAAACCGGGTGTGATAGTGGAGATCTCCTCGAGGTGAGGAGCGGGGACGTAGGTCAGGAGGACCGAACCTCGTGAACATATCGTTTTGTTTGTGTTTGCATTGGCGCACTTATTTTCATATTTATATTGCCTTTGTCAATTGCACATTGTTTATATTCCCACTATCTTATTTTGTTTGTTTCACCCTTGTATTAGTTGTATATCCTTGCATATATATCTTGTCATATATTATACTTGCTAGGATATTTGTCAATAAGTTTTAATTTGGTAAAAATCGGATTAGATTAGCATAAACCCTATTCACCCCCCTCTAGGGTTCCTTCCTAGCGGCATTAGGGTTCTTTCAATTGGTATCAGAGCACTTTCAATTGGTATCAGAGCTTGGTGCTCTTTGATTTAAGGTCTAACAACCTTGAGTTAAAGATCCAAGTTAGCTTTTTGTGCTAATCTAGTTTTGCGATTTATTGATTACATTGCTTGCATATTTATATAATTATGGCTATGAATGATGCATCTTGTTTAGGCTATGATCCTAGTGTTGCTCCCAAATTCAATGCTTTCCCTTATGCTCAATGGTGTTTTAGATTCAAAATATTTGTTCAATCTAAAAATATTAATTTATGGGAAGTTATTGATTGTGCTTATGTTGTGCCCACTTTGGCAAAATCCAAGTGGAGCAAACATGATAAAAAGATGTTTACTATGAACAAGCTTGTGTTAGAATTTCTATTAAATGCATTTGATTCATCAATGTCTAACAAGCTTGATTCTTTTGATAGTGCTTATAAATTATGGAAATTCATAGAAGCACATCAAGGGAACTTGGAGGCTATCCGACAAGCTTTGGCGGGTTCCTCTTCAAGTTCATGTGGAGCCTCATCTTGCACACGGCCACTAGACGATAGCCCTAGTATGGTAACCGATTTGGAATCCGATGATGATATATCTATTAATGAACTCGCTTGTGCATATGATAGATTAGCGCATGCCTACAAGAAATTACAAAATGATTTTATTGATTTAAAAAGCAAGCATGTTAATTTGAAATCCAATCATGCGAAGCTAGCTTCAAATTTTGATATCATTGAAAAAGAAAATGTGATGCTTAAAGAAAAAAATGATATGTTAATTTTGAAAAATGAAAAATTGACATCATCCATTTCTAGCTTAACTCATGAAAGAGATAATGCCATGTTAGAAGTAAAGAACATACAAAATGATACGAAATCTTTTATAGATGACTATTTATGTTCTACTTCTAAAGGTGCATATGTGCCTAAAAATGAAGACTTGAATCTTATGAAAAAATGCATATCATCCTTAGATTCAACCTTAAAAACATGCATCAATAATCATAAGAAGCTCATGAATATGTGTGCTAAGTCAAAATCATCCACTCATTATGCACACATGTATAGCAAAACTTATAAGTGTTCTATTTGCGGCCGTCAAGGTCATTTAGCTAAGTTTTGTTATGATGCACACAAACATAAGAATTCTAATGCTCCTTGTGCATCTCATATAGCTTCTGCATCACATGTACACACACATGCACCCATTGTTTATCATAAGCATGCTCATGTGTATAGATGTGATCTTTATGGTCATTTTGGTCATTTGGCCGAATATTGTTTTGATTTGAAAAAGAAATCTCATTTGCCAAATGTTTCTAGTAGACCACATGTTTTTAAATGTGATGTTTATGGTAGGTTTGGACATCTTGCTAAATTTTGTTTTGATATACAAAAAGCTTCTAAGTTGCAATATGTTCCAAATAGACCATTGTTTAAGAATGTTTCTCATTTGCAAAATAATTTCAAAAGACCATCTATGTTTGCAAATGTTTCTAATGTTTCCCGTGCACGAGCTAATGGTCCACAAAAATAAATGGATCTCTTTCATTGCACGTATTGCAATCGGAAGGGCCATTTGAGCGATTATTGCTTTGACCGTGTTAGTGCACCACATATGCCTAAGAGGGTTCATAATCCTAGGGATTTGAGCTTAAATGATAGGGGTCATGTCCCTAAATCTTTTGGTACCAAGAGTTCTTGGGTACCAAAACAAATTTAAATTTTAAACCAAGAATTTTAGTGTTCTTACTTCTTCCTTTTCTTGGTTTTGAAAATTATGTTTTAAGATCTTTTTGTTATGAAAATTTTTTTTTCTTTGATTACTTCTTTTGTTTTCATAATTATTAGTTTTGTTTTAATGAGAGGTTTGTGTTTATATAACCCTCCGGGTTTATTGGGTGTTTATTCCCAAATCATGTTTACCGGATGCTAGAATGATTATATGGGTTAGAACAAGCTTAAGAGCTTGATATATTGTTGCCTCTCTTGAAATTCTTTTGTTAAAGATCTTATTTTAATTTGTTGCTTTGAATTCATTATATTTCACTTATATGATGATATTTATATGTTTGTGCTCATGGATCATCTATTCGTGTCTTATAATGTATTCCATATGTGATTTGATCAAGCTTTACAAAAAAAATTTCTTTTTGATCAAACATTGTTTTTGAATTTAAATGGTTGATTTATGATTTCATTTGGTTGATTTGTTTTCATTCGAAAACTCTTTTTGCATGATTCTCATGTTTTCTCTCTTTTGATTTCATAAATCTATTTTTACATGGTTTTTTTATTTTTTTTTGTGTTAATGAGACACTATTTTCATAATGACATATCATTATGTGTTCTCATTATCTTGTTTGTATGTGAGTGATATCTAGCATATCTTTCATTTATGCTTGCTCACATTTGTTTGCCATGTTCATAATTGCATATTTTCCATATGGCATTTTGATAGAGGGAGCAATCCCTATACTATGTGTTATACTCACCTATGCTTTATGATAGGGGGAGCTTTCGCTCTCTTACTATTTTGTTTCCCCATTTTTGATGTTGCCAAAGGAGGAGAAACAAGTGGATTGTGAGCATATTTTAAGAGTATTATGTTTTATTGTATATCTTATATACTCTTTGTGTAGATTGTTTGTCATCATCAAAAAGGGGGAGATTGTTAGGTCTCATGTTATGAGCCTACATCTTCTAATCTTGTTTTGATGATTACAAACAATTCCTAATATTGTTTGTCTAGTGTTTATGTTTCCTATTAGGTATTCTAGACAAACAATGTATTGGAGGATGGATGGATTGCGCCATAACGATCATATCAAATGGAGGTTGGCGAAATTGTGGAGTGAAGCATTGCATTCAAGTTAAAGATCCAAGATCCCGCTTCATCCGCATGTGTACCAAGTTGAGCTTAATGAAGATCAAGATTGCTTGGGTAATTTAGTTTTAGGTTTAATATTATGTGTGTTAGTACTTTAAGCTCAATTATATACACACATACACGTTTTGGTTTTTGTGTATATATATAGTTTATATATATACATATATGTTTTGGTTTGATTTTGTAGATATGAAACGAATATATATTCATATATATATTCATATGTTTCATATTCTATCATATTTGAAAATATTTTGTTTTTGGTTTATGGACTTGATAATATGTTTTTATATCTTTTC
>BQKN01063545.1:123919-141934 GCA_022839385.1 Asparagus kiusianus
CAGTATTTGTCGATTCACCTTTTACTTGCTTTGTACCTACACCTGTTGTTGATTCCACTAGAGAGATAGTAATTGTGATGGTGAAACATGTTATCGCACGGTGTGGTGCATGGCAGGTTTGACATTCTTGGTTTCATCTCGGACTGCAGCCTTGTGTGAACCCAGGGGCGTCACAAATATATTCTCAGCATGATAGATTATTATCGTTCAATAGGGTTAAATACGATAATCATGATTGTTACTAAAAGAGATGAAGAATCCACGCATGCCATATGGACAGAAACAGAGCTTAAGTAAGTATTCAAAAGTATATTATCAGGTTTTGAATACACGTTATAATGGGAACTGTGATATTTACGTCTTATATGTGACCTGAAGACATCGTACGTAACATATTGCCTTTATTTGTGACACATTGACTTTATTTGTGATATTTATGTCTTATATGTGACTTTACTGGTAATTGTCACACGTAACTTATATGTATTATCACATGTGACTTATATGTATGTTACATTCAACTTGCAGTGTCCCTAATGTAAGCTCACAGTCATTGGAGCAAATTGAGGAACCTTATGAGAGGATCCAATTGAGGAATCAGAGAGAATCCTAAAAAACAATCCTCAAGAAGAGCATGTGTGGATGATGAACAACGTAGTAAGTGACTCATCACGGATCCCAGCATGGTGGCACGAGGTAATTACTGGAAAAGGGTAGCAAATTAAAAGCGCAAAAGAAGTTAGAATGGCTCTTATATACTACTCTATAGCTAAGAAGTTCACTTTTAAATATGTTAACAATGAGCCAAAACGTATTCGTGCCATTTGCATGTTCAGAAAAGAAACAAAATGACTGTGGTTGCTTTTCGCTTCGCCATTGAGCCATGTGTCGACCTTTGATATAAAAAAATTGGTTCCTCAACATAATTGTGGACAACATAACAGCACAACTAGTCACTCCAGAGCATCAAGAAGGTGGATTGCAAGTATGATACAATCAATTATGAAGAGGGGTCCATATATCACCCCAACTGACATTAGAAAGGAATTGCACTCTCAATATGGCTTAAAAGTTAATTATGTCGGCCTCTTTGTTTTGATGATGTTTACCAAATAATTTACCACTAATGTTGTTTGTCTAGTGTTTGTGTTTATCTATTTATTGTAGAAAAACAACGAGTCGGAGGATGGATGGAATTGCGCTTTCACGATCATATCCAATAGAGGTTGGCGGAATTGTGAAGTGAAGCCTTGTAATTCAAGTTGAAGATCCAAGTTCAAGCTTCATCCGCAAGTGTACCAAGTCGAGCTTATTGAAGATTAAGATTGCTTGGGTAACATTTAGTTTAGGTTTTTACATTATGTGTGTTAGTACTTTAAGCTCAATCATATACACACATTTTAGTTTTGGTTTCTATGTATATATATATGTATATATATGCATACATGTTTTGGTTTCCAAGTTTATATAAATATGAAATTACATCTTTCATATTTATTGTTTTGGTTTTTCAAGTTTAAATATGAAACAATTGAATATAATTGGAAAATACATTTTTGTTTCATGTTTATATGCTTACATATGATTTTATCAATACCAAGTTTATATTTAACAAAATCATATTTATTGTTTTGAAAAGTTTGCAAAATATACAATTTTGTGAAAATATTGTATTCTTAGTTTTTGGACTTAACAATAATCATATACACCTTTTATTAAGTCTACAAAATCATTTTACAATATTTCAAAATATGGTTAAGCTAAAATGTCAAAACTCATGTGTTCATATTTTCATGTTTTGGACTATTTTGCAAAATAATGATATTTTTTATTTGGGAGGTCCTTTTTGAAAACCAGTTGTTGTAGCATGTTTATTATTATTTTTACAATTATTTCCTAAAGTTTTATATTTTTCTAAATTTGTTTGATATTTTTAAACAGGGTTTCAAAATCAAAAAACAGTTTTCAAACCTGCATATTGTCATATATCAGTTTGCGGTCGACCACCACGGTCGACCGCCTTGAGTCTAGAGACTCAGTATGTTTTTTAGTTGCTCACGGTCGACCGTGGTGGTCGATCGAATGAAGTCCAGAGAGTTTTGCGGTCGATCGTCACGGTCGACCAGCTGTTATCCTAAGCCTAGATTTTGTTTCTGAGCTACTCGCGGTCGATCGCGCGTTTTCCACGGTCGACCGCCGATGTTACCGTTGGCTTCCAACGACTATTTTCAGCAGCTGTTTTTGTAGGGTTTTTTGGTCATTTTCTTAGGGTTTTTGCTGATGTTTTGAGTGGGTATAAATACTCCATTGCTTTCAACTCTTCTAGAAAAAAAAAAGAAATGTTTTAACAAAGTTTTAATAAGGGTTTAAGTGTTATTTAAATTTGTTTAAGAAGCTTTTAAGCATTATTTGTTTTGTGAAAACAATTTCACAAGAGCTTGAGGAGATCATCAATTGAAGTTTGAGCATCCAACTCTTCTCCCTCTTTCTTTTGATCTATTGAGAAGTTTTCTAAACTTATATCTAGCTTTATATTTGCATATTTGTTTGATTATCATTCATTAAAGCTAGTTTTTGTTTTGAGTTTAGATTTGATTTCACCCATTGTTTACATACACCCACTTGAGCTTATTGTATTTTATATATAGTATATTTGGGTTGTTGAGAGTTGTAACAATTGAGTGTGAGCTTTCATTGAGTTCTCATCTATTGTAGAGAACAAATTTGTTGTTACATTGTAAGTGTTGTAAGGTTTTTGGTGAGCTAGAAAACCAAGTGTGTCGTTGTAAACGTTATTCGGGTGAGTGTAGAAAACCCGATTGTGATAGTAGAGATCTCCTCGATGTGAGGAGCGGAGACGTAGGTCGTGAGGAACGAACTCCGTGATCATATCATTTGTTCATGATTGCATTAGCGTACTTATCTTTATGTTTATATCTTATATCGCTTTTGTATATTGCTTATTGTTTATATTCCCCACTATCTAGTTTAGATTATTTAACCTTGTGTTGTTTATATATCCTTGCATATATTTCACCATATAGGATATATCTCTTTGTTCATATTGCATATTCTTGCTTATAACATATTGTATATCTATCTTGTAAGAATAATTTATTAATAAGTTTTAATTAGCATAAAATCGGATTAGATTAGCATAAGACCTAATCACCCCCCTCTAGGATCTAAAAAATTATTCTAAAGTTTGGCGTGCTAAGGAGACAGCAAAAGACCAAATATTTGGTGGCGCAAGGCATTCATATGATTTACCCATTAATTTTTTTGATGTCTCCTTTAGAACTTATATATCAGTTAAATGTAAATGTGACATGTCAGAATGCTATGTGACAAATAAGCATATCATGCGATATTTCAATCTTATATATGACAATTAAATCCTGAATGTGACATTTAGACCTTATATGTGATACTTAGATCTAGTTTGTGACTTTTGAGTATTACATGTGATAGTTAGATTAGATCTTGCTCCTCATTTAACAAGTTATTTGTCCTTTTAACCATCATTTTAAGGTACCAAATGAAGGTGATGGAAACAAACCCAGGCAGTGTTTTCATTATTGAACAAGAAGAAAGGAGATTCAAGCATTTATTTACGGTGCATGCATACAGGGGTTTCTCAAGGGATGTAGGCCATTGCTCTTTCTAGATGGGAATTTTCTAAAAGATCACTACAAAGGGATCTTATTAGGTGCGACTGCTTATGATGGTAATCAAGGCATATTTACACTCACATTTTGTGTTTGTGACCAAAAAAATGAGACAAATTGGAGTTGGTTTATTCAATGATTGCGGTATATTTTATACAATCGAACAGAACCATACAATCCACCCCATCCTCTAGTAATTTTGTTAGATGCTAACAAAGGAATAAAACAATCTTTAAAAGATATATTTTTAGATGCGTACCACTCCAGATGTGTACTTCATCTTGTTGAGAATTATAAATTGAAGCTTAGAGTGATGGGTTTTGCCTCAAGTACTGCTCAACGTATTTCAAAATTGTTAGATTTTGCAGCATACAAGTACACAGAAAGAGAATTTAAAGCTGTTTTACATGAGATTAGGATGACGAATCAAAGAACTTACCAAGTAGCTCTAAGTTATGGTCCAAATAATTAGGCAAATTCTATATTTTTCGGTATAAGGTACGTCAAATATCAGCCATTTTCTATGAATTTGAGTTATTAAATGTCACATTATGCTTTTATATGCGATTCTCGTCTGTTATGTGTGAGCTTTAATCGTCTCATGTGGCAATACGCTATAATATGTGACACTTAGCTGTGTACTATGATATTTTGTTATTTCCGGTGGCAGTTGTTGTTTATATGTGACTCTTAGATGTGCTGTGATATTTTGCTATTGCTTGTGACATTTGTTGTTTATATGTGATACATGGCTGTAATTTGTGATAGTGAATTTTTGTTTGATACACAGATATGGTCATATCACTTCCAATGTTGCTTAATCTTTCAACAATTGATTCGTGTGGCGAGAATACTTCCTATTTGCGATATGATGGATCACATTCGTCTGCAAATTATGGAAAGGATGAATACTCACCGTGAGATGTCAACAAAATAGAATAGCTATCTATGTCCTGAAGCAAAAAAATTCTCCAAGAAAATTGCATGAAGGGAAGCACTCTTGAAGCATCGCATTCTACAGCTGAAATCTTCGAGGTATCATCACAAAAATCAGTACAATTTGATTTGGAACACAAAACATGCACGTGTCATGCATGGGATATATTACGAATACCATGTAAACATGCGTGTGCTGTTATATTAACTTTATGCATAGAGATGTGTACTAGTTTTGCGATTGGTTCATGACGACTAAAGCTTTCAAGAAAAGTTACGAAGCAATTCTCTTTCATGTTCCTAATTACGATAAGTCAGATGTTACAGACGAAACAGTTTGCATATTTTCCCCAAAGATGACAAAGAGACGTGGAAGGAACAAGAATAAACATATCAACAATAGATCTGAGAATAGACATTCAATTAGATGCTCAAGATGTCACGTTGAAGGATATAACCAAGTCACATGCACTGAACCTATCCAAGATTAACGTTTCCTGGCAGAATTCAAACTCTTTTGTGACTGTTGTTTGTTACATGTTACTTTTGACATTTTGTTATGACATTTACTAAAATGTGACATATTACCTGTTCATGTGACTATTGGTATTAATTGTGACACCTGTAAGAACTTTACTTTCAGATTCCATTTAATATGCTAAAGAAAAGATCACCAAGAAATTACAAAGAGCTAGTAAACATTTTATCATTTACAAACAGCTAGTAAACATCCAACATCCAACAAATGAAACAGCTATATGTGTTCGTTTAATACTTCCACTCAGTCAAAGGTACATCATTACCCCTAAAGTACAAAAGATATTCTGGATCATCAATGTCTAACTTCAATCTCAACTTTTTCCATTCACGACCTTTGCATATGATTTGAGCAGCAAGTCTTTCCTGTAACATCTCAGACTCCCTTTGCAAGGCTTCAATATTCATAGGCTTCAATATTCATTGCCTCCCTTCCCTCGAGGATTGCCTTGATGAAAAAATATGCATGTATGCCACAATCATATCTATAAAAATATCACATAACACTTAACAACAACATATGTAACTGGTAACAAGAATATATCACACAGAATGTACAAATATCACATAACATCAGCATAAGTCACACAAAATACTAAAATGTCACATAAATACAGCATAAGTCACACAACATACCAAAATATCACATAACATCAGCATAAGTCACACAGAATACCAAAATATCACATAAATGCAGCATAAGTCATACAGCATACCAAAATATCACATAACATCAGCATAAGTCACACATAATACTAAAATGTCACATACCAATGTGAATATATCACCCAGAATGTTACTATGTCACATGAAACCAGCATATGTGACATAAACAAGTATCACATGTATTAATAAACTGGTAAGTATAAGAAACTTACGAGCCTTTTTGCTTTCGACAAGGAACTACTTCATATTCGAATGCTCTGAATATCGATGTCTGGTCGTATCCACTCACCATCCTATCTAAAAATAGTTGGATGTTCAACACGTCTCTAGCCCATGCCTCGTAGTCAACAGAGGTATAATGTCTGCAATTTTTACCTCAAATTGACCTCAAGGACATGCCAATGATTAGCGTGACATATCGGAATTATCAAAACATCCTTCCTAAGATCTATATGCTTCTTTATATAATTTTTATAAACATTTCTCTCATCCAAATTTGAAGCAGTTAGCAACCAAATCTTTAGAAAAAAGAAAAGAAAATAAGCGGAAGAAAGTCAAATAACATATAAATGTAATATAACTCCAAAAAGTATTATCATCAACATTACTCACACTAAAATATGATGTGACAATAGCAAATTTTCTTTCCCGATCAGCATTTCTGGCAGCTTGAGCCATTTATGAAGTTTTGTAACTAGTGCTTCAACGGTCTAACGACAGCAAATGTAATAAATCATGTAAATATCAAACACTTGAGTAACACCGCAAGTTAAATAAAAACTAACCTCATCCTTTAATCTTCCACCACGTATAAGATGAAGCATATCATATCTGCTAATAGTTTGGCCTTCAACCTCGTAAACAGTCCTCCTCCTACAAAAGGTAGAAGACAATCAATGTATAAGTGACATAGTCAACTCAACATATAAATGTCATAGGAAAACACTAAATGTTAAAGAAAAATAGTAATGATCATATTTTGCGTGTGTGTATGTCACAATAATAAGGTAACTATCACATACCAAATATAAATATCACAGAATAACACATATAAGTGACAGGAAACCTCTAACTATCAGACCCTGCATGAAAATATCATAGAAAACTTGCACATGTTAATGAGTAAATAAGATCTTAATGACTAAATGTAAATAGCATAGAAAAGCATGTAAATGCATGCAGATACCTAAAAACTTATTCATAAATAACTACTTAATACTTACTTGTCAACTTTTAATGTTAGAAGATATTGAAGCCACTTGTATTCATCATCTGATACATCAGGAACGTCCTGAACAGTGAAATTATGATAAAATCCTTCATCGACTGTTTCCGGGAGCCTGATATAAAAGTCTTGCAAAGAAGAAATGCCCATATTCAACATCCCCAATAAAAAAAATTCTTCGGTTTTTCCCTTCTCCATAACTCTTCCACGGATGTTCTCATACCCTCATTTGAATTTGCAAGTGGCTTCTCCTCATCCTTCTCCCCTTTGTCGTCGTCATATTTCACCACAACGACAACATTCTTCCCTTTCCTTTTTTTTTCTTCGGCATTTCTGTTTGGAATGGAGATTCTAAAAACTTGGGCTTCTTTGTTGTTCTCTGGCTCTTTGCCCGTAGCCCCTGAACAAATTCTTTTAACGTATCATCACTTTACTCCATCCCCTTCCTTCCCTTCTTCTCTTTAGTAACTTCCTCAGTTACTTTCACTTCTTTAGGTTATATAAAGATCACAATTAATGAGTATATATCACAGAAATAGGACACGAGCTAATGTCACAGGAGAAATTCATGTATCACAAATAATAAGCAAATATCACAGATAAATTGTTTAAGTTACAAAAGTAGACTAAATGTCATAAAAGACGTATGAATATCACAACGGATAGCTAACTATCACAAATAATAGGGAACTATCACAAGTAAGGTGTAAATATCACAGATAATATGCAAATATCACATGTTAAGTAAATTCTTAAATGTCACAGAGTATAAGCTATTCCCACATGATTTACATAAGAGTTACCTCCTAAAGTTCAATGCCCATGTCTTAGCCTTGATCATCTTCTTTCTCTGCCTCATCTTTTCTCTCTATTTGAGGTTGCATAAATGTTAAAAACAATAACAAATTTTGTTCAACAAATCATGTCATAATATCTTTTTTCCTCATATGAAACAGGAAATAAGTTATTACCTCATCTTTTTTTTCACTTCCATGTTTCTGTTTGGCAAATCTTTTCTCAGTTTTGGCCTTAATGGCCATCGTATCAACGCCGCGAGCAGCAAGTTCTTCCTCATAGGCTTCATTCAATATCACCAACTTGTCAGAAGCTTCAATCTACATTAACAATTAATTTTTAGTGAGGAAATGTCACAAATAAGAAGACCACACATAATATCACCAACATTACCTCTTTTTTTACTCTTTTCTTTCTCAAAGTTTTTCAGAGTCAACTTCCTCCTCTCTTTTAGCCTTCATCTTTGTAGGCTCCTGCTTTATCTCCTCATAGACATACCGCAACATATCTTGCTCCGATAAGATGTGGATTGCAGCTTCCGCTTTCTTTGTAATCGTTGCAGTCCGCAACGAATCCACCTTCCTACCCTCTAATGTTTAGTTTGTCATTGGTGGCTTGGAATCATCGACTCTAGTTGGCTCCTTGATGTATGTAATCTCATAGTACCATAGCTTAAAAAAAGCAATATTCAAACAATAAAGTATCACAAATTAGATACAAATGTCACATGTAAATAACAATAATCACATATAAGAAGATAATATCACATATTAACTACAAATGTTACGTATCAGGGACAAATGTCATATATAGGGCACAGACGTCACATATCATTATCATATATCACATGTAGAAGACACTTATCACATAAGCACATATTAACTATAAATATCACAATTAAACAATGCATAGCAGGGACAAATATCACATATGGGGTGCTAATGTCATATATTAGTGTGATATATCACATTTAAATGACAATAATCACATATAACAAGATAATACCACATATAAACTTCAAATAAATATCAAACTTAAACAATACATATCAGAGATAAATGTCACATATGAGGCACAAACGTCACATATAAGTGACGTATATCATATTTAAAAGACAATAATCACATAAAAGGGGATAATATCGCATATTAACTATAAATATCACAATTAAACAATGCATAGTAGGGATAAATGTCACATATGAGGCACAAACGTCATATATTAGTGTGATATATCAAATGTAAATGGCAATAATCATAGATAAGGTACAAATGCAACATATTACTTACAAATAACACAGATAACTCACCGATATCAAGGGAGCATAGCCGCTAAGATATGTCTGCCCCTTTTTCACTATCTTCGTAGCCTTGAAAGAATCCTACAATTCCTTGTAGATGATCGTCACCCATGGGAAATGATCAACCAAATCTATCCGAGCCATATATTTAAACATATGCCGCGGTGCGTTCATTCTAGTGGTTGGAGTTCATATCATTGTGAGTTGATAGAGGATTTGAAGCATAACAAAATCTGAAACATCCAATTTCTTTTTTGGTTGAACCAATTTATCCAATAAGGCCTCAAGGTAGTCTCGGCCACTCTTGTATTGCGATTGTTGTTTGTTGTTGAAGTATGTGGTCCATATTCTATTTACCGTACCATGATTCCTTCCGGTTTCTCCCCTTCATCATTAAACCGGGTATGTTTAAGCACCCAATTTACATCAAACATGTATGCTTGTTTAGTCCCTGTTTGGCTATCCTTGAAAAAAACTTTCCTATGGCTAAATCTAGATGATCTAGTAGTAGCATGATCATGGCTTTGTCGGATGGAATTGCTCCAAAACTAACATAGTTATTTAAATTGGAAGATCCATAAGCCTTCCAATGTTTGGCCCTCATTCATGGAACAATTACATACATGAATTGACAATATCCACGTATATTGAAAAAAATTCTGATATCACGCTTACTGTAAAACACAACACAAGAGATACTAAATCTACTTAGGGTTCTAATGCGGATAAATTCATAATGCCAAACAAATTAAATGAACAAATATGAATAATTTAGTTGATACTTACATCTCAGGCTTTATTGTAGTTGATTCAGATAATTGAGATGATGAATTCGCCATTATGTGTTTTCAGCAACGAGTGTCACTATTTGGTGAAGAATAGGGACTCCAACGGATGACTAGCTTACGGTCAATGGGGGTCCTTATCGGCGGACGACGACGTAGTAGTCCAACAATGAGCGAGCGAGCGGACGATGATCAAGCGACGAGTGGATGAGCGGGCGACGAGCGGACTAGCAGCCACGCGAATACCACGATTCAAGAGTCGACGAAGACGATTCAAAGGAGAGTCGCTGAAGACAAAGATGAAGACAACGAGTGGTGGCGGTCTTGAGAGGAAGAGGGTTTCTGTATAAGGGCTGGGGACGGTCTTCAACGAAGACAATAAAGATGAAGACGAAGTCGGAGAAAACGACGACAAAGTTGACGAAGACGATTCAAAGGGTTGTCGTCGGCGACAGTCTTGAGAGGAAGAGGGTTTTCAAACTGAGAAATTTGGTTGCAAACGACGAGGGCTTCGAAAATAGCACTCAGAAAGGGATTGTGGGAATAGTACTTTTTCAATTTTAAATTAGGAAGGATAATTTGGGAATGCATTTATTGGGTAGTGGGTCTGTACACTGTTTGGGGGTTAGCTGCACTTATGTTTCTGTATAAGGGCTTGGATTTATGGTTTTTGGGCTGGGGAGGAGGATGCATAGCCCAAGTTTTTTTAGTTCCTCCAAATAATTTTCCCTTAATTAAAATATGTATAATTAGATAAAAATAATTGTTGTGACCTCTCTTCTTTTATTAGTTTGAAAACAACGTACTAAAAGACCCCTAATGCCACTAGGAAAGAAACCTAGAGGGGGGGGGGAGGGTGAATAGGGTTTATGCTAATCTAATCTGATTTATGCCAAATTAAAAACTAATTAACAGATATATCCTAGCAAATGAGATATGAACAATATATGTGCAAGGATATACAAGTTAACACAAGGGTGAAATAAGATATAAACAATATAGTGGATGAAATAAACAATGAGAGATTGACAATAAAGATGAACACAAATATAAGTGTGCTAAGCTAAACTCAAACAAGCAATATGATCACGGAATTCGGACTTTCTATCATACATTTCCGCTCCCTACTCCTGGGAAGAAATCCACTATCACACCGGGTTTTCAATGATCAACCGAAAATATTTACACCATACAATATCGGTTTTCAACGCTCACCGATCAACGATAACAATCTCACAATGTAACTACACTAACTACCACATCAAGTGTTGGTCTCTAGCCCGTGTCTCCCTCAAGTATTAGGAATTACAATCTCTCTCTAGGCATTACTACCTACCCCACTCCTCTTGGGACGACCTCGTCTCTCACCACACACTCCTCTTGGTGTACTAGTGTAATACAAGGTGAACTTCACAATTAGTCACTCTAATACACTCCACACAATTGCAAATACACTTCACACCCTCTAAGTGTTGGCCTAACCCATGTCACTTTCCTCAAGTGTTCGGAATTACCACCTCTCTCTAGGCTTTACTATCGACCCCACTCCTCTTAGAACCGATCCCGTCTCTCACTAACCACTTCTCTCGGTGTCCAAGTGTAATACAATGTGCAACTCATAATTAGGATCACAAATATAAATTTGTTCTCTACAATAGATGAGAACACAATTAAGCATAACTCAAAGTTATAATCTCTCACAACCCTAATTATACTATGTATGAAATACTATAAGCTCAAGTAAGTGTGTGTAACAATGAGATTTGATAAAACAAAATCAAACTAACTTAATTTAAATCTAGCTTATGGAAATTATGAACAAAACAATAAATAGCTAGAAATAGAGTTTAGGAAAACTTCTCTAATGATGATAAGAGAGAGAGAGAGAGAGAGAGAGAGAGAAGAGTGAATGCTCAAACACCAAAGGATGATCTCCACTTTGCTCTTGTGAAAATTGCTTCACAAACTTGAAACTCAAAACTCAAACTTGAAACAAACACTAAATACCCTTTAAACTTGTTAAACCTCTTTTAAAACTTTTCTTAATTACTTCAAAATGTTAGAGGGCAAGGGGTATATATAGGCTCATGAAATAATCCTAAAAACCAAGTGAAACCCAGCAAAAAGACAAAAATAATGGAAATAAAAAAACTAGTCGTTACAGCATCAGTCGACTGACGGCTTTCATCAGTCGACAGATGAACTGACCGCTAGAGGTATTTTCCAGCTAATCAGTCGACTGACGGACCTTATCAGTCAGCTGATGATCTCATTAGTCGACTGGTCAGTCGACCAAACCAAAACAAAAACTTGTTGTTATTACAGACGTTTTCTTCAGTCGACTGATAATACTGTATCAGCCTGATTGAAACAGAAAATCTGATTTTCAAACCTCTTTTAAAAATAGTAAATAAAATCAGAAAAATATAAAACTTTGGAAAATGATTATAAACATGATAATATACATGTTACAAAAACTGGTTTTTAAAAAATACCTTCCAAAAGAGAAATCTTTTTATTTTGCAAAAAAAATATCCAAAAACATGAAACTAAACATACATGTTTTTGACATATTGATTTAAACTGTAAGACCCCGTTAATTTTGATAATCTATATATGTGAATATTAGTGAAAACGCAATATTCAATATGTGAAAAATATTTTCATGGTATGGTTGTGCATGAAATCTAGCATTTTTGAGCTTATGAGAATGTGTATATACATTAGTTATGAGGTTGAGTTTGAAAATTTGCAAATCATAAGCATCAGAGTCGAAGAACTCAGTTTTTAGCTCATGAGTCGACCCATGACTGTCATGAGTCGACTCATGATATCATCTCCCTTTGTCATAAGTCTCTGCTGAGTCGACTCATTATATTATGAGTCGACCCATGAGTCATGAGTCGACCCATGACTGTCATGAGTCGACTCATCGGGGTTTTTTTTGGTTTTCTGGGTCGGGTTTGTTGGGTTTCAGGTCGGGTTTTATCCACTCGTATATATTCCCCTCTACCCGAAAACACCTCTTTTTATCAGTTTTCCACAGAAACCCTAGCCCCCTCTCTTCTCTCTCAAACCCTAGGTTTGTTCTTGGTGATTCTAGGGCGTTTCAAAGGATTTTCAGCAGCTTCTTGTGGATTGTAGAGAAAGGGATCATCCTTCATCACATCTGAGGCGAGTAACATCTCGCCCAATCTCTCTCCTATGTTTTTGTGAATTTATAAACGTTTTTCATGAGTTTTATTGAGCCTAAGACATATTTTCAAGTATAAGATGATGTTCTTATTTATGTAAATGCTAAAGATCATGTGTTTCAGATTTTTAAATTCCCACCAACAAGTTTTTGATGAAAACCCAGATCTGGGAATTTATTTAAATAAAGGAAAATGTGAGTTTTATTTTGATTATATGCTCTCTTTCATGATTAGGGTTTAAATGTTAGATTTAACATGCAAGTATTTCGTTTCTCATGCTAGATACGAATTTTTTTTTCACTGTCTCATAGTTTAGAATTGATAGTTATGGAGGTGTAAATCAGTGCAATGTAAGTATGGATCGAGGTGAAGAGTTGCAGTTTTGAAATATCTAATCTTCAGCCCGTGAGTCGACTCATGACTCATCATGAGTCGACTCATCAGGTTGAGTCGACCCATGACTGTCATGAGTCGACTCACGAAGTCTCTTCCTGTTGCCAGTAGTGTCTGCTGAGTCGACTCGTCATACTATGAGTTGACCCATGAGACATGAGTTGACTCATAACTGACCATGAGTCGACTCATCGTAGTATTTCCTGTTTCGTTTGTTTCTGCTTAGTTACCTGCTGTGTACATACATATATACAGTGTTCATATATTCGAGGGTATTGTTTATCATTCTTGAATATGAGAAGTTGTCTTGTTTATCGGGTATTAAATTGTAGTGTTTATATATTCACTTTACTTAGTCCTCGTGTTGGACATGCATTGCTATTTAGTCCTCGTGTTGGATATACATTACCATCCGGTCCATGCGTTGGACAACGGTCACATCCGGTCCATGCGTTGGACAACGGTCACATCCGGTCCATGCGTTGGACAACGTTCACTTTCGGTCCAAGCGTTGGACATTGGTTATATTCGATCCATACGTTGGACACTCGTTACTTTTAGTCCATGAGTTGGACGTTTACTTCATGCAGTCTATGTGTTAGACGTTTAATCTATATAGTCTATGTTTTGGACACTTAATCGTTTTTCTGACATGACACTCATGTGAGTTTGACATGACACCATGTTTGGAAGTAGAGATGTGTTTCGTTTTCTTTTTAATTTATTTGTTCCCAGTATTAGATTCTGGGTTTGGTATTTAGGGATTTACAATTTGAGATACAAGGTATATACATGAGGGTTTCCTTGTTTGGATTATTTCGCTCGACGTACCTATGCTCGTGTTGTAATTTCCTAAGTACCAAAACCCATTGTTGTTAGGATAAATGATTTATATTATTATGTATTAACTGTATGTTCTGTATACAACAAGCCCTTTCCCTTGGGGTTGGTTGTGATGTTGCTCGCTAGCGCTTTGATGCTCGTTGTCCCTCCCCCTTTCAAGTAATGAGCCAGGAGCCCGGAGAGTCGCAGGTTGATGGCGATGTACTTTAGCTTTAGCTGTCTATTTAGTTATATTTTCTTTCGAGCTCCACTGTAGACTTTTGTGTAGACATTTAAGAGTTTTATTCTAGAAGTTGTAAAGGCTGTGTGCCTTATTTCCTTTTGTCAGTCATTATGTACTTTGAGACATGTTGAGGTCTCCAGATCTTTATTATTCATTTCAGACTTGAACTATGTATTTCAGCTTATTTGATTGATGAAATGTATAAATTTAAGTCCTATCATTTCATCAAGCATTCGTTATAAAACCTTCTACTTGCTTTGTACTACACCTGTTGTTGATTCCACAAGAGAGATAGTAATTGTGATGGTGAAACATGTTATTGCACGGTGTGGTGCATGGCAGGTTTGACATTTCTGGTTTCACCTCGGACTGCAGCCTTGTGTGAACCCAGGGGCGTCACATAAACCAACTTTTAAAACTTTGTAAACTGATTTTATAGACTTAATAAAATATATATAAACTGATATTAAAGTTTATAAACTAATAAAACAATGTTTTTACAAAAAACACCTATATTTTGATAAAATCAACAAATACGTGTGTGTGATTAATATGAGCTTAAAGTACCAACACACATAATATAAAATCTAAACTAAATTATCCAAGCTATCTTGATCTTCGATGTAGCTCAACTTGGTACACTTTACGGATGAAGCTTGAACTTGGATCTTCAACTTGAATTGCATTGCTTCACTCCACTATCCCGCCAACCTCCATTGGATATGATCGTGAATGCGTAATTCCATCCAACGTCTAACATATTGTTAATCTATAATAAATACAAAAACACAAACACTAGATAAATAACATTAGAAGTAAATTATTTATAAATCATCATCAAAATAAAAGGACCCAACACGTACAAGTATGTTTGTAGTTACGAGTTGCAATAATTTAAATTTGAACCAAAAATACTACTACAACTACAAGTGACAATACTTTTCTTTTTTCTTTTTTCTTTTTTTTTTGTGTGAGTAAAAGGCACTCCTATTGATAGTAAAGAAGACTAATTTTTATAAAGATAGAAATCCGTAAAAAGACAGAGGTGAAAATGATAAGAATGGAGATGGCAACCATTGATCTACCACCTCTCATACAAATTTTTGTCAAATCTTCTACTTCTTTATAGTGATAGTGACCAAACTCAATTAAACATGAAGAGGCGTAGCCAGTGAAGGCTTGCCCTGGGCAGCTACCCAGGGCAAGAATTCATACTAAGATGCATATAAGAAACCATGAAGAGCAAGAAATAGGTACCAGCCTGTCCAAGCTCCAGTCCACAGCTCTGGTTTATAAGGCTTGTTCGGAGTGAAACCATCATAGTAAAATCAATTGTAAGTATCAATCTGGTATTGCAAATTCCATTTTAGTGTTATGTGTTAAAAATAGGGTTAATTGCGAATGAAACCTGTATTATCAGCTAGGTAGGGATAGATGTCACGCCCCGCTTCCCAAAATACCCGGGGAATCGGAACGTGAGCAAGTCCGCGACGTATTAAATTGAGAAGAAATATATACTATCATTTTTTTGTTAGACCCTAAGGTCACTATGAAAGAACCCTAGAGAGGGGGTGAATAGGGTTTATGCTAATCTAATCCGATTTTATACCAATTAAAACTAATAAATTATTCTTACAAGATAGATATACAATGTGATATTAGCAAGAATAAGCAGTATAACCAAGGTGATATATCCTAGCAATGAGATATACTATATGGTATATGCAAGGATATATTTAAACTATCACAAGGGTGAAACAAACTAGTGGACAACGTAAACAAGATGCAATAGGTTATAAGATGAACAGTTATAAGTGAGCCAATGCAAACCAAACACGCTATATGTTCACGAGGTTCGGACCTTTCGTCCTACGTCCCCGCTTCCCACTCTCGAGGAGAATCCACTACACAACCCGGTTTGGAAGTCAAAACTTCTCTACGCACTCAGTTTTCTAGCTAACCGAAACTCTACACACTCGGTTATCAAGTCAACCGACAACTCTCACAAATCCTCACAATGTACATACACAAGCTAAAACCTCAAGTGTTGGTCCTCACGTATCGACTCCCTCAAGTTCTCGGAATTATCACCTCTTACTAGGCCACCAGCGTCACTCCTCTCGGTATCGATTCCGTCCTCACCACACACTCCTCTCGGTGTACAAGTGTATTACAAAGTGAACTTTACAAATTAAGCACAACAAATGATTGTTCTCTAAACAAAGTGAGAACTCAATTAGGCATAACTCTAAGTCACAAACCCCACAACCCAAATTATACTATGAATGTAAATACTATAAGCTCAATAGGTTGTATGTGAACAAAGAGATTCAATAAAAACAATTTAACTAAACTCAATATAAATCTAGCTTATGGAAATTAAAAACAAAACAATAAATAGCTAGAATGAGTTTAGGAAAACTTCTATATAGATCAAGAGAGAGAGAGATGAGTTGAAGCTCAAACACCAAAGGATGATTTCTTCTTCCTCTTGTGAAATTATCTTCACAAAACCGAAACTTTAAAACAAGGCTTTAAACACCTTTAAACAAACTTAAACAAACTTTAAACCCTTGTTAAACTTTCTTAAAACATTCTCTTGAATGAAAGAAGAGCTGAAGGCAATGGAGTATTTATACTTACTCAAAACTTCAGCAAAAACCCTAAGGAAAAGACCAAAAACCCATAAACAAACAAATCAGAAAACTAGCTGTTACTGTGCAATGGCTCTCTGATAAGTCGACTTATGAGTCGACTCATGAGTCGACTTATGAGTCGACGACTAATGAGTCGCCTTATATGAATCGACTCAGCAGAAGAAAAATCACAACTATACTGCACTTCGTGAGTCGACTTATGAGTCGACTAATGAGTCGACTAGACATGCACAAACCTGAAGTGCATAGAAAAACTCAACTTTAAACTGGGTTTAAAAATATCAAATAAATTCAGAAAAATATAAAATTTTGAAAAATGATTGTAGGCATGATAATACACATGCTAGAAAAACTGGTTTTTAAAAAGGACTTTCCAAATATAAAATATCATCATTTTGCAAAATAGTCCAAAATATAAAAATGTAAACATATGAATTTTAACATTTTGGCTAAGCCATATTTTGAAACTTTACAAAATGATTTTGTAGACTTAATAAAAGATGTATATGATTATTGTTAAGTCCATAAACCATAAAAATAATATTTTTACAAAATTGCATATTCTATGCAATATATATTTAAACATAATAAAGTATGAAACATATAAGGATGTGTATTAATGTATATTTGTTTCATATCTATATAGTTAAACCAAAACACAATAATAAATATGAAATATGTAATCTCATATTTATAAACAAACTCAAAACTATGTATATATATATATAACTATATATATACATGGAAACCAAACATATATGTATATATGAAACTATATATATATATATATATA
>BQKN01063545.1:142034-182449 GCA_022839385.1 Asparagus kiusianus
ATATATATATATATATATATGAAAACCAATATAATGTGTGTGTATAAATGATTGAGCTTAAAGTACCAACACACATAATATAAACCTAAACTAATGTTACCCAAGCTTGATCTAGATCTTTATTGTAGCTTAACTTGGTAAACTTGGATGAAGCTTGTAATTAGATCTTTAACTTAATAGCAAGGCTTCACTTCACTATTCTGCCAACCTCCATTTGATATGACCATTATAGTGCAATCCATCCATCCTCCAACATGTTGTTTGTCTACAATACATACAAAAACACAAACATTAGATAAACAACATTAGAAGTAAATTATTTGTTAAACATCATCAAAACAAGAAGGCCAACATTTTTTCCTTCTTAATCCAATACGCTAAGCGTCAAATATATAATCTCAATCACAGGTCCCCGATCACAATAGTAAGAATATAAAGACAACCCTGAATAAGAAATAAACATATTATCAACAGATCATCCTAGATATAAAATATGGGTTCAACATACCCTTAGTACATCAACAGTTCAACTAGGAAATAAGAAATACATAGTCCATAATAAAAGGAATACTAACAAAACAACTAAATCTGTCATCAACTAAAGAAAAATACTATAAAAGAGTTCTAGTGTTCATCAGCTACTACATAAAGAAAAACACGTCTAGACTTCAGTTTGTTCTTCCACTCTATCAGAAGGACACTCCGGCTAGGCATACACTGGCTCTACTGCATCATCAAACTGGACTTGTTCGTCCTCTAAGTCTGACGCACACCAGAGAAAATAGGTGTATGTTAGCGTGTATGGTACACAGCAAGATCTCACATGAACAAATAAAATGGTCTAATGACCCATGCTATAATAATAATGATACTAACAGGAAAGACAACTATACATGCAACTAAAATCGAATGGTAACATACAACTATGTCAATACAGTAATTGGGTCGAATACAAACCAACCTAAAACTCAGCGGTCCACATCTCACACAGAGTCAACGCTCCTGTCATCGGATAACTGGCTGTTCATAAATCCCCTACGTGCATCCAATACCGCTACACGAATCGGTCAGAGGACTACTGTGACGCCCCTAGTTTCACACAAGGCTGCAGTCCAAGGTGAAACCAAGGATGTCAAACCTGCCATGCACCACACCGTGCAACAACATGTTTCACCATCACAATTAATATCTATCTAGTAGAGTCAATAACAGGTGTAGGTACAAAAGCAAGTAGAAGATAATACGCTAAGAACTGATGAAATAATAATGATCAATTAGAAACCTCATCATCCAACAAATGGAAAATATATAGTCAATGTCTGAATAAATAAACTGGGGTACTCAACAAGTCTCAAATACAAATATCAGACAGAAAGGAAAATAAGGCACACAGCCTTTACAACTTCTAGAACAATACTCTTAACTGTCTAACATAATCTATAGTGGAGCTCCAACATAAGTATAACTAAGTGGCAGAACACTAAGGTATGTCGCCATCAACCTGCGACTCTCCGGGCTCCTGGCTCGTTACCTGAAAGGGGGAGGGACAACGAGCGTCAAAGCGCTAGCGAGTAACATCACAACCAACCCCAAGGGAATAGGGCTCGTTGTATATGAAAATACAGTCAATACATAATAAGTCTCAAAAATATAAGTCTTAACTAAAAAGGGGTTTTAGTATTTAGGAATTTACAATCCGAGCATAGGTACGTCGAGCGAAATAATCCAAACAAGGAAACCCTCATGTATATACCTTATATCTCTAATTGTAAATCCCTAAATATCAAACCCAAAGTTTAATACAGAAACAAAAATAAAGAGAAGAGCAACCCGTCTCAAAACATAAACTACTGTGTCCTGTCATAATCAAATAAGTGCCAAAGGTCTCAAACTCCATGAGTGTCATGTCCTGAGCCAGGTAAGTGTCATACGCATAACTTAACAAATGAACAACATATGGTCAATACATGGTCAAGTGGGTAAATGTCCAACCCATAGATTGCATGAAGTAAACGTCCAACTCATGGAGTGAAAGTAACGAGTATCCAACGCATGGATTGAATATAACCGTTGTCCAACGCATGGACCGGATGTGACCGTTGTCCAACGTATGGACCGGATGTGACCGTTGTCCAATGCATGGACCGGGTGTGACCGTTGTCCAACGCATGGACCGGATGTGACGCATATCCAACACGAGGATTAAATAGCAATGCATGTCCAACACGAGGACTGAAATGGATTATAGTCCAACACGAGGACTTCTATAGATTATAGTCCAACATGAGGACTATACAACTGTGCAAATATTGGTGAGATACATGGAAAGATCTACTTAAATAAATTCACACTCAAAACAGTGAGTATATCCCCAATTGGTACATCCAGATTATCTGCCATGCATGAATACGTAATAAGGCCAAAAACCAGAGTCAAATAACAGGCCAAAACTCTCGAACACGAGTAAAACTACTCAAAAATACACAAACAGGAAAGTTGCAATAGGCAGTTCGGCGGTCGACCGCACCGGTCGACCGAACTCTGATACGAGCCTGGCGGTCGACCGCTAGGCATCTCGGTCGACCGACCAGACGTCGCGGTCGACCGGATAAATATCGCGTTCGACCGAACAAGCGTTGCGATCGACCGAACAAACTTGGCGGTCGACCGAAGCCCTAAAACGAGCTCAGCGATCGACCGCTCCGGTCGACCGCCAAGCGGACAGAAACCCAAATCTGGGTTTCTGTCAGCTCGAAACCTGAAACAAAATTCTTTGTTAAATAAAACCTAACTTATAGAGGCGTCATGAATCAGTAAAATCGCTAAAATAAACCTTTAAAACTTTGCCACCAAGATTCCATAAATGTATAAACATGATTTACTCATCGTTAACAATAAAAACAGGGTTTTTACTCCTTTCCTAGGTATTTTCAGATCTAGATCTGTTAACAGAAAACGTTGGTGAGTTTTTTTTTAAACAGATAAAATCCCAAATCCATATTCTATGCCACAATACTCTATTAGCTATTCTAAAATACGAATTTGGTTCCATAAAAACCAATAAAAACTCAGTTCTTGACATGAAAACAAAAGGGGTGGGGGTTGGGTGAGAAATTACTAGCCTTGGGTGTTGACGAAAGCCCTAGATCTGCAGGAGGTTGATTCTCTACGCTGCCAATCCAAAATCCCACTGAAAAATCCTCCAGATCTCCTCCTAAGCACCAAATCCAGCTAGGGTTTGAGATTTGAGAGATGAGGGCTAGGGTTTTGAGCCTGAGGTGAAGAGAGGCTCTCCTGGGTTGAGTTGGTATATATACTAACTCCCTAAGCCGACCCGAAAACCAAAAGACCCGAAACAAAACCGCAAAGAAAACAAAACCTGGAAGCTCTCTAACTGCTGTGCGGTCGACCGCGTCGGTCGACCGCCACGGTCGACCGCGTCGGTCAACCGCGTAGCACAAAAATGCCTGCTGCTGGGCATTTCACACGCTGGCCATAACACTCGATTTCTCTCACTTAAAATCACTTGTTAGGTTCTCAAACACAGATAATTTCATTCATATGACATATATATGTGTATATATATGATTATTCATCACAAGGGAATTATTTACTATTAATAATTCACATATATTTATTGTAGAAATTTTCGGGGTTTTACAACTACACGCAATCCGATTTCGGCCTGATCAGAACTCAAGCAGAACTCGGGTGACTACACAAATTCACTAACTAAAGTGACTACACGAATTCACTTTAATCCAACAAACCAACCCCAGTGACTACATGAGTTCACTGGCGCGAGCCTGGAAGATACATCAACAGTCTTATCCGATCACATGAATACTGACTTCCCCATCCCAACTCTTCTCGTTTTTCTAAGTTAACCATAAATCTCAATGGAAACTCGGGTTCACCGCCTAAACTAGTCAACACACTCACACATGTCACTAAGTCTGTTCATGACGCACAAGGCCACTAAGTCATGAACTACTAAGGTTCTTAACACATCAACATATCACGAATATAGTATAGCATGTTCAACATGATTACGCAGGTTTATGTAGCAGAAATGAGAACTATAATAAATATGAAATACATAAATAAAATACTACAGTTTGAATACATACATAAGGGACTTCATCACTACGGGAATATCCAAACTCCTCATGCAAATTATCCGTACTTACGTTTTTTTCTAAGATAATAATACGGTAAACTAGAAACCGATGTCATTTTACACATGAAATGTCACGCTCTACGACGATCAGTCATACTATCATAAATAATAATATTCTTTTTCCAAAATTATTATTTAAAACTATTTTTCATTATAACTAATTAAATAAAAATATTTATATAATAAAAATATATTAATTCCTTTCTGCATGAAAAGTAATATTTTTCTATTTTATGAATTTCCCTTAATTAATTTCTTTTTGATAAAATTTTGTAAATTCTAATTTTAACACATAACTTGTCATTTCATGTCTGTAATTTCTTAAAAATACGACTAACAACATTATTAATCTAAATTTTTACCGTGCGCTCGCAATCATCATTCCACATAGATATTCAAAAATGCATATAAACTACAATAATAATTTAACTATATGTAATCATACTAACAACAATATTAACCATTAATTTACAACAAGGGTAAACGCGAGATCTTGCCTCAGTGTATTTGTCGAACGAATCAACGTCGATGACGGGGAGAGGACTGTCGAGGGACTGCAGCGACGGGGTGGCTGTAGGGGGTGACAACGACGATGGATCTGGGCTGAGGGTGGAGGAGAATGTGGCAACGATGGATTTGAAGGCGATGCGGTTCGTCGGAGGGCAGCAGGCTCGTGTGGATCTAGGCGGAGCTCGGGCGGAGTTCTGGAATGAGGGGAGCTCGGTCGGAGGTGAAGGGGACGGTGAGCTCGGTGGTCGGAGGGCGGTTGAGGGCGTTCGGGGATGACGTGGTCGGGGATGAACAGCGGGATGAGGAGCAGAGAAGCAAACTCAGGCGGCGTGGGTTGCTGGAGGGTGTTGGCGGCGGCGTGCTCAGGTGTAGGAGCACTGCGAGTGGCGGCGGGTAGGAGCGCTGGCGGCAGTGTAGAGCGAGGGGGAGAGCGACGTTAGGATTGGTGGAGGTGAAGGTGGGGCGTTAGGGTCGGCTGGGCGTGGGTCGGAATTCGGTGGGACGACGCGGCTGGGGATCGTCGGCGACGACTAGGGTCTTGGGAGAGGTCGGAGGGCTACGGGTCAAGCTTAAGGGGAAGGGCATTAGGCGGATTTGTGGCTGGAGCGGTGGAGTAGGGGGTCTGGGCGGCGTAGGGAGAGGAGCTCGGGTGGTTGAGGGCTTGGGCGAAGTTCTTGGAGCGCGGCGGTGGCAAGGAGGAGGAAGTGGCGGCGGTGGGTTGAGGTGGGGGAGATGAGAGCTCTGGTCACGTGGAGAGTTGGTGTTGGAGAGAAAACGAGAGAGAGAGAGAGAGAGAGAGAGAGAGAGAGAGAGAGAGAGAGAGATGAAGTGAGAGATGAAGAGAGAGAAAGCTAAGGAATTATTTAATGAAGGAGTTGGGGACAGATGATGTGGGTGTATGTGGGGGTAGTTGCTTTAGGAAGTGGGAGGTGTGTGTACGTAGTGTGGGGTGATGTGGAGGATGGAGGACTGTATACTAGGTATTTATATAGGATAGGGTTTAGATTTAAATCAATAAAGTAATTAAAATAATTAATTACGATATTTAAAAATTAAACTAATTACAAAATAATTTTTTTACAAATAAAAACGTACCTGTTGTGCTAATACAACAGTTGATACTAAATGGTAAAAATAAAACAACAAATTATCCAAATAGTACAAAATTAATAATACAACATTATACATGAAATAATACATAATAGTAACAATAATATAACGTATAATTTAAAATGATACGTATAGTATCGATAACACGACGGATAAATTCTAGAAATTTTTACTGTACTAAATAAATTTATAAATATTTTAAATCATTTAAATAAATAGAAAACTTGAACTTTAAATCATAGAAAATTATTGAAAAATCGAGAAAAATACAAATACTCTTTTAAAAATAAGAATTAAATATTTTAAAATATAAAAAAATTATTTTAATTAGTATCAAAATTCACGGTCATTATATTCTACCCCCCTTAAAACAAATTCCGTCATTGGAATTAAAATAAGTATGATGCACAAGGATCCCAAGGACAAAAATATAGAACAAGAGACTCAATTCAACTCATATAGAGGAGGATTTAAAATAAATTACATGACCATAAGCAAGGAAAACATAATGCAAGAATGATACAAGATAATATACAAGATGTGATAGCTAAGATTTAGGAAATAGTTGAGGGTATCGCTGTCGCATCTCAGACTCAGTTTCCCAAGTTGACTCTCCAGGTTAATATGGGTGCCACATCACACGAACAAGTGAAACGGTCTTATTTCGGAGAGTCTTCTCCCTTCGGTCTAAAATCACCACCGGCTACTACTCGTATGTCAAATCGGATCGCACCTCAATCTCCGAGAAATCTACGACATAACTCGGATCTCCAACGTATTTTCGCAACTGAGAAATGTGGAATACGTTATGCACTCCAGCCAGGGCGGGTGGTAATGCAAGTCGGTATGCCACTTCTCCAACTCTCTCCAATACGTCAAAAGGTCCCACATATCGTGGACTCAACTTCCCACACCTTCCAAAGCGAATGGTGCCTCGGTTGGGGGAAATCTTAAGGAACACATGCTCTCCTGGCTAAAACTCCAAGTGTCGGCGCTTCGCATCTGCCCAATGCTTGAATCTGTCCTACGTTATGCGAAGTCGCTCCCGAATGATCCTGACTGCATCAACTTATTTATCAATCAACTCCGGCCCGAAAATCTCTCGCTCAGCAACATCGTCCCAACTCAACGGAGAGCGGCACTTCCTCCTATACAATGCCGCAAAAGGGGCCATCCCAATGCTAGCCTGGAAGCTATTATTGTATGCAAACTCCACCAAATGCAAGTGATCTTCCCACGACCCATAAAAATCAAACATACAAGCTCTAAGAATATCCTCCAAAATCTAAATGGTCCTCTCTGACTGTCCATCAATCTGAGGATGGCATACATGGAAATACTAGGTATGAGGTGAGGTGAAAACTCGTTTTGCTATATGAGTTCCAAGAGAGAGTCATGTGATAAGGATCACCTTGCTAGTTACATCGAATGGTGTGAGTCTTACCTCTCTATCTCTTAATAGCTTATTTTTTGTAAAAAAAAACCACCACCTCATAATCATCATTCCATATACACACACACACACAACACACACACACACATACATTTAAATAACTTGAGAAATATTTAGATCAAGAGGACTTAAGAAATCATTATCCACTCGATGTTAAGCATAAAAAAATTTCTTTACTTTGAATATAGTTATAAGTCAGAGCTAGAGTAAAATATACTACTTTAAAAATTATTTCTGGAAAAATCATTTGGAGTTATCATAAAAGGCTAACTTGAGTAAAAAACTAACTAAGAATTAGAAATTTTAAAAATTCATCAAGTAAATTAATTACTAATTAATTTTATCAAGTTAGCAAGTGAGAATTTTTTTCAAGGGAAAGAAAAAATGGATAATATAAAGGATAAAATAAAGATAAAAGATGATTAGTCCCTTCCCCATGGTTAGATTTTGCATTGTCCTTAAAACAAACTATATGATGTAAAAAGTTGACTAGTCGTCAACCCAAACTAAAATTTTATGTTGTCCTCAATGCAAGCTATATAATATAGAATGTAAAACAGATAAGAAATGAAGCACTTATATTTCTTTAGTTGATCTTGAATAAAAATACTAAAAATTTACAATTAACTTTAATTATGACCGATAAGAGGAGGGTGTAGCCAAAAAAATTATTCTCTTCCTTTTCTTTTCTTTTCTATTTTTTCTTTCTTTTTTTTTTTGCTATTTTTTTGTTGATGCGCCAAGCTCGCTTATGCTATGCGACAACAAGAAAGGAATAGAGAAAGGGGAAAAATAGATTCTTTTTATTTTTTTGTTTTTCCTTTTTACATACAATTTTTTTAAACTTTTATTAATAATATATCTTAATTGCTTTTGAAACTATTACCATTGATTTTGAAAATATTACCATTTTTATGATTCTTTATCTCAATTGCTCCATGAGAAAAAACTTGTTTAACAATATATGGACTAGTCCATCATGATCTTAATTTTCTAAGAAAAGATGAAGTTTTGAGTTATAAAGTAGAATTTTAATCCTGGTATAAATTTTTTTTCGTATTATTGAGATATCTTAAAAAAAATCTTTTCTCTTTGTAGATTTTTGAATTTATATATGCATCATTTCTAATCTCTTCCAATTCTTTTCTTGGAGCATTCTTGTCTTACCTGCCAAATCTAAACCAAAATTAAGCTATTTGATTATCTACATTGCATGGTTTTCAAGTGTAGAATTGGAGGGGAGGGCGACGAAGCTCAGGAAAATTGAAGCAGAAAACATTTTGGACACTGCATGGTCGACCACGAGTAGAGTTGCGGTCAACCGCAGACATGCATGAACACAGAAAAGTTTTTGGACTTTTTGCGGTCGACTGCGAGTGGTATGGCGGTCGACCACGAGACCCTGTAGTGGTTTTTGTTCTCTGTTGTTTGCCACGATCGACTGTGACTGGTGCGTCGGTCGGCCGCGATGCGGTTTTGGGCCTAGGCTTGGTTTCCTACACTGATTGGGTTTGCTATTTAATATAAATAGCAACCATATTTTTTAGGATTGTCTATCGATTGATTGGGTAGATTGAAGGTGATCTTGAGCACAAGAAAGAGAGATCTTTCTGAGCAATTTGTTTGAGGGTTTAGTTTGAGAGATTTGAGAGATTTGTTTGAGAGGTTTCTCCATGGTGAAAACCCATCCCTTCTTGCCCTGTGGACGTAGGCAATCTGTCGAACCATGTTTAACCTTTTGTGTTTGAGTTTGTGCCATTATTGTTTGATTTGAGTTGTCTTCTCTCTCAGCGTTTGTGTTTGTTCTGCCGCGCCCAACAAGTGATATCAGAGCCAGGCTACGCTTGTGCTATTTGAAGGAGTAGATCACTTTGGAAGTTCGGCTAGGGCTTCGTTTGGAGTTAAATATGGGATCTTTTTGGTAAAGACACTATCTTTTTTAGTTTTTGGATCTATTCTTCATTTGTTATGCTTTGGTTGTTGGTGTTTTAAGGGATTTTGATCGGGAAAGAAGGAGTTATGGAGGGTACTTTAGGTTGTAAGACCATCCAAAGTTTAAATATCCACTCTATGAAGATAGACGTGGAGAAGTTTAATGACACTAACAATTTTGGGCTTTGGCGATGTGAAGTCTTAAATGCGTTGAACGCACAAAATTTAGAAGATACTTTAGAATTGGATGGCAAGCCAGATGATATTGATGAGAATGTTTGGAAGAAGATGAATCAAACAGCGTGTAGTGTGATTAGGTCTTGTTTAACTTAAGATTTGAAGTATGATGTGATCAATAAGACTTCAGCTAAGAAGATTTAGGAATCCTTGAGAGTAAGTATTTGACCAAGAGTGTGGAGAATCGCTTGCATTTGAAAAGGAGGCTTTATCGCTTCCAATTGAAGAAATGAACCTTTATTGGTGATCATTTAAACCACTACACGAAGCTTCTTACGAATTTGGCGAATGTAGATGTTATGATTGAAGATGAGGACAATGCATTGTCGTTGTTGAGTTCCTTACCTGACGAGAAATATAAGACTTCCGTCCTTACTCTTATTAATGGGAAGACATCTCTTTCGTATAATGAGGTCACCGTTGCACTTGTGAATTATCAGCTTCGAAAGAAGGATAAGGAGACTTTAATTAAGACAGTAGCGAAGGCGTTGGTCATGAGAGGGAAGAATCCAAACTGAAAGAATTAAAAGTCACAGTCTAGAGTAGGGCATCCTACAGTTGGAAAAGGTCAATGTGCTTGGTGCAAGGAGACTGGTCATTGGAAGAAAGATTGTCCAAAGCTCGACGAATTGGGGAAGAATAAGCAGAAGGAAAAAGGGAAGCAACTATCATCAGAAGCAAACATCATTATATTGGATGGTAATATTTCTGATACTTCTATTTATTCGCTTTCTATCAGCCCTACATGTAGCTATTCGGAGGAATCCGAGTGGATGTTAGACAGTTGTGCGACCTATCATGTGTGCCCTAGAAGGGAATGATTCTCTAGTTTTGAGAAACTAGATAGTTGTGTGGTATACATGGGAGACAACCGTGCATGTCAGATCCTTGGGATAGAAAGAATTCGCATCAAGATGTTTGATAGGACTGTTAGGGAGTTATATGGAGTGAGATATGTTCCTTCCTTGAGGAAGAACTTGATCTTAATTGGAGCTTTGGTTGGAGAGGGTCTGAAGGTTCGTGTTGAGGACATAGTTTTCGAGATCATAGAAGACTCTTTGATTATGATGAAGGGCGTCAGGAGGAATAACCTGTACTATTTGATTGGAAGCTCCGTGGCAAGTGGAGAGCTGGCGATTTCTGTTAATTCAACTAGACTACTGCATTTGGGGCTTAGTCATTCCAGTATTGATTTGGAGATGATTGCATAGACCTGCAATTTGGAGTCAAGTGAACACTTTGATGTGAACAAGAAGACCAAGGTAAAGTTTGACACCTCTATTCACCATACTAAGGGTCTTTTAGGTAGAGTTCACACGGATGTTTGGGGGCCTTCCAAGGAGGTATCATTGGAAGGTAATAAATATTTGGTTTTCTTTGTTGATGGCTGTTCTAGGCATGCTTAGGTTGAAATCAAATCCCGATTGGATAAAGTCCTAGTAGTCTCCAACAGATTGAAGAAGTGTGAGATTGGCAGAAAGGCAAAGGTACTTCATTCTGATTTTGGTGGGAGGTACAAAAGGGACCTGTTTCTGTATTTAAGCCGAGCTTATGGTATTTTGAGACACTTTGGTGGAAAAAAAATCTTATGACAGCAAGATGAGATGGCATATTTGGTGAGTTGTTCCTTGCTGGAGGAGGACCGGCGTTTAATGTCGAGCATTGATTCTAGTGTTGAGGCTTCGACATATTTGGGTCATCTTGGTCATAGGTTGTCGACTGTTATGATTGGAAGTAAAACTCCATTGGATGTTTGGTCTGGTAGTATCACTTTCGATGAGGGAGCTAATTGACTCTCAGCAGGTGGAGAGTTTTGAATAGACCTTAGATGTATCACACCAGGTGGAGAGTGATGCTACTCCACATTGAGTGGAGATTACCCCACATACTCCAGATCATACTGTATCATTTGGGATTCCAGCTAAGGTGACATAGTTAGGGGATCATTTGGATTTGGGTGCAGATGATGAATTGGTTGATTTGAATGTGGCTGGTGGATATGATTTGGATACAGTCATTGGTTCACCTCAGGTGGAGGTGCTTGATTTGTTTTACTTTAGGGCCATTTGGAGAGCTATCAGCCGCATATTTGTTAGTGAAGAGTTAAGAACTTTTCTATTTGATTAAGGACCTTTGAAGGTTATTTGGGGAACTACATGAAGGCTTGATTCCTTCGGCAAGAGGATACGTAGACAGTCATTTATGATACAGCCGATTTGATGGGTAGATACTAATGTTTTGGAGTTTATTCGCATTCTCATTTGGGTTCCCGACTTATTATAGATTGAGTCCATTGTCGTGAATTGTTTTACTTCATACTGGATGCAACAAGTGGGACATTTGGTTTGGTTGGTGTCAGCTCAGTTTTGGAAAAACTTCACCGAGATGGAGAATTGTAGAATTAGAGGTGAAGGCGACGAAGCTCAAGAAAATTGAAACAGAAAATGTTTTGGATGCTACATGGTCGACCACGAGTGGAGCTGCAATCGACCGTGGACGTGCACGAATACAAGAAAGTTTCTAAACTTTTTGCAGTCGACTACGAGTGGTGCGGCGGTCGACCGCGAGACCTCGTAGTGATTTTTGTTCTCTGTCATTTGCCACGATCGACTGCGACTGGCGCCGCGGTCGATCGCGGTGCGGTTTTGGGTCTGGGCTTGGTTTCTTATACTGATTGGGTTTGTTGTTTGATATAAGTAGCAACATCATTTTTTAGGGTTTTCTATCAATTCATTGGATAGCTAGAATGTGATTTTGAGCACAGAAAAAAGGGATCTTTCTGAGCAATTTATTTAAGGGTTTAGTTTGAGAGATTTGTTTGAGAGGTTAGTTGAGTGATCTCATAATCTCTACTTTGTACTCTTTTTCTCTATAGTGGAAACTCATCCCTTCTTGCCCCGTGGACGTAGGCAATCTACCACGTTAAACCTTTTGTGTTTGAGTTTTTGTCATTATTGTTTGATTTAAGTTGCCTTCTCTCTCAGCGTTTGTGTTTGTTCCATCGTGCGCAACATCAAGTTCAACCGAAAGGTGACATGCCTTTACAAAAACTAGCCTATATGGAGACATTTCCATATTTGTCATAAAAGTAGTTTGCTACGCCCATAAAGCATCACTAAATGCGACAGACCAATCTTATCTACTTTGATTTATAGTCTTTTCTAAAAAAATTTGATATGTCTATTGTTGACCTCAACTTGTCAACCGGTTTGGGGGTAATAAGGAATGGATAATTTAAGAGTGATTGAGTATTTCCTCATCAAAGGTTTAAAATAATGTTAACAAAAATATATTGTTTTCACTAATGATAGCACATGGCTCTCCAAACTGTGAAAAGATATCATAGAGTTCCAAATTGTGAAAAGATATTCTCTTTAAGAAATATTACAACCACCTTATTATCATTGATTTTGCAAGCCACCACTTTGGCATTTTTCACATGTATTCTACATCAACTAGAATGTATGACTTTCTAAAAGAGTTTGGAAATGAACCATATAATCTATACCCCACACATAAAAAAAGCCCAAAAGTGAGAATTGGTTATAGCGGCATCACATTTCTTCTAGTAATTCTTTCTAAAATCTAACAACGATTACAAGCTGTACATAACTCATAGGCACATTTAAACAGACTAAGCCAAGACAACCCCACATTGCAAAACTTTCTCAGCTTTTTCTTTAGACAAAAGTAGCCCCCACAAGTTAATGTCAAAAAGATAGAACACTCTTAGTTTCATTACTTGGAATACACCTCCTAAAAATCTAATCAGGATAAAATTTGAGCAGGTAGGGATCATCTCAATAGAAATATTTTATTTGGGAGAGAAAACAAGATTTATCATGTTTAGACAATGAGAAGGGAGTTCTTTTATAACTAAATAGTTCATAATATCTATAAACAATGGTATAGACTAGACTTGTAGGAATTGTTCATTATGAAAAATAATCATTTATTGGAATGTTAGATGTTTGTCCATTAGGGAGCCTAGATAAGTGGTCTACTATTATGATTTTTGCTCCTCTCTTATCAAGAATTTGCAAATCAAATTTGGGAGCAAGAATATCCATCTAGTGAGTCATGCTTTAGCATCTTTCTTGGCCAAAAGATACTTCAGTGTGGCGTGATTAGTGTAAACCTTGATCAGGGACCCAATGAGATAGGACCTGAATTTATGTAAGACAAAAACAATAGCTAAAAACTAAGAATCTATGATTGAACTGTTAGACCCTAGAGGGGGGTGATTAGGGTCTTATGCTAATCTAATCCGATTTTATGCCAATTAAAGCTAATTAACAAGTTATCCTAGCAAGTATGAAATACAACAAGATATGTGAGCTAGGATAAGCAATATGAACAATGTGATATATCCTATATGATAAAAATATACGCAAGGATATATAAACTAACATAATGGTGAAATAAACATAAATAAGATAAGAGTGATAGTGTAAATAAACAATACAAACACACAATATGATCATGGAGTTCGGATCTTCCGTCCTACGTCTCCGCTCCCCACTCCCGGGAAGAAATCTACTATCATAACCGGGTTTTCTACGCTCACCAGAATAATGTTTACACCTCACAATGTCGGTTTTCAACGTTCACTGATCAACATTCACAATCACTCATAATGTCGGTTTTCAACGTTCATCGATCAACGTCTACTCCTCACACTCGGTTTTCTAGCTTACCGAAAACTTTACAACACTAACAATGTAACAATAAATGATTTGTTCTCTAATACAAGGTGAGAACTCAATTAAGCACAACTCAATGTAACAATCTCTCACAACCCTAATATACTATGTATGTAAATGCTAAAAGCTCAATGTGGGTGTGTGTAACAAAGAGAGTAATCAAATCTTAAACTCAATATAAAACTAGTTTTAATAAAATGAAAATCAAACAAATAGATATAAAGCTAGAAATAGAGAGTAATCATCTCTCACAAATTTTTGGTGGTGAAGAATCATGATTCTCCAGTTAGCCTATGGTTTCATCTGCGAATCTGTTAAGCCCCATGGTTTTTTTCGACTCTATTAAGCCCCCGTGGTTTCATCTGCGAATCTATTAATCCCCTGTGGTTTTATCTACGAATCTACTAAGCCCCCATGGTTTTTTCGACTCTATTAAGCCCCTATGGTTTCATCTGCGAATCTATTAAGCCCTGTTTGAAATTCAAAGCACGGGGCTTAATAAATTCGCAGATGAAACCACAGGGGCTTAATAGAGTCAAAAAAAAGAATGAGGGTTTAATAGAGTCGCATATGAAACCACAGGGGCTTAATAGAGCCGAAAAAACCACGGGGGCTTAATAGATTCGCAGATGAAACCACGAGGGCTTAATAGAGTCAAAAAAAAACCACTGGGGCTTAATAGAATCACAGATGAAACCATAGGGGCTTAATAGAGTTTGAGTTCGTACTATCTGTAGCATCTCTGTTGCCACATCTATAGCACCTTCCCAGCTTTTGGTAACAATCCTTGGTGATGTATTCAATTCTACAGTGAGAATTGCACACAATCATCCGATGAACTGCCGAGACAATAAATCTCTTGACGGCCGATACATCTTCTATAGCTTTTGATTGATTAGTACTTAGGGCTACTAGGTGCTTTTTCTTTCCCATCCCATAAGACTATTCAAAGCATTGAGTTGTGGCTAACACACCATCATAGGTAGCAATCCACATCGTTGATATGATATGTTAACTCTCATCCTTCTGTCATTCAACAAAAGCTATGGCCTTGTGGATTTCCCTAGCTACTAAGGCTTGTGCATACTAGCTCAGTCTAGTGAACTTAGAAGCATTCTCTTAACACTCCTATCATCTTTCCTCCAATTAAATAACTAGCAATGCACTAAAAACTGAATGGTCTCCAGAAAAAATTGCTCGGTTAACCTCCGAATGAACTGAGTCCAAGTGAAAGGATTGGGCCTATGTAGGCGTATAAAACTGCCTATAGGTCCCTTAACACAGCTTGACGACGTTAAACCAACCATCGGACGACGTATGCAAACACGATCGTTAGTCCACAACACCGAAGCCAAATAATACGCCATGAAGCGGATTAACGAGGCTAACGAACCGCACGCAAACAGCAGAATAAATCCACTCGCGTGCGGAATCAAGCTAACGGGTTGAGGAATCAACGAGTCATCCAACCAAGAGCGGACTCGAACGAATTAAGATCGAATCAAGATCAGTTTCGGACTCGAACACAGAAGTGGATTTACTGCCAAATCAGGATCCGGATTTACTACCAAATCAGGTCAACGAATCAAGTCCGAATAAATCAACCACAAAACCGGAAAACGGAGACAACGGCAAAACACCAAACACCTGGAGGGCTCGGTCAAAACTGAGCCGCTCAGGTGGCTCATCGAGCCATCAAGGTGGCTCGGTGGCCGAGCCACCTAGGTGGCTCGGTGGCCGAGCCACCTTGTGGTGGCTCGGCGACCACCGAGGTGGCTCGGCCACCACCGAGCCACCACATGGTGGCTCGGTGGCCGAGCCACCTATAGGTGGCTCGGCGGCCACCAAGGTGGCTCGGCCACCACCGAGCCACCAAAAGGTGGCTCGGTGGTCGAGCCACCAAGGTGGCCGGCCGAGCCACCTGTTGGTGGCTCGATGGCTGAGCCACTTGGTGGCCGAGCCACCTGTGCCCGGGCATAGTAAAGAGTGCCTATAAATAGGAGGGGTTGGCTTATTTTTTAAGGGTTGGAAATTTTGAAGGCGAAGCTCTGCTGGATTCAAGGCTCGAGACTTAAAAAAGATTGAAGCTTTGGGACTTTGAGGACTTGCTCTTCCAGATCCGGTGCTCGGCGATCGTCAACGCCAAATAAGGCAAGAGTTCGAGAGGGACCGGATCTCAGATCTACGCAGTCATCCTCCGGATCAAAGCTTGGTCTTTGATCCCGAGAATCGGGCGATTATTTCCTTGGTGAACTAATCCCCCCGGCTATTATTTCCTTGGTGAAATAATACCCGTCATACTGCGTAGATCCGACCGGATCTAGATCACGCGGTGGTCCACGGATAAACCCCGACGCAGGGAAGAACCCACGCAAGCGAATGACCGCAAAACAGGAGCTCGTGATTTGTTCGACAAACAAGGAAAAAGTTGTAATTTTTATTTCTTCTTTTATTTGATTTCGTTGTAACCGGATCTTATAAAAAGACTGGATCTTTGTAACCGATAAACTGTTACTAAGGGGTACGATGAATTCAATGAAGAACACGATTTTTCCCGCGAACAGCCTACTGCCCTCCTTTGTCTCCCACCACTCCTATGAAATGTGGGTTAGATGCTTGATGATCTTAACCTAGTCATCCTCATGAATAGAGGTTGCTTGAAGTAATCTTTCTATATATTATCTTGAGCCGACAGTCATCGGTCCAATCTCAGCTCCTGAATACAATGCTGGTGTAGCTTGCAGTAATCATCTATTGATCCCATATGGAGCTAATTTGATAGTATCACTTCCTCCAATCGGGTGAGTTTCCGCCACTCCTGTTGTCAGGGACCAAGCTGCTGTCATTGTAGTAGTCATCTCCTATCGAGCCAACATGATCTCATCTCGGGTCATCTCCTTGCGACGCTTTGTTACTCTCATTTGTGAAGTTTAGCTTCTGAAAATCACAATTGCACCAGAATAACTACACTTTACTTATGAGATTCGAGTGCCTTTTGTAGGGCTTACAAACTGAACAACTGAACACTGTTAAAAACAAGCACACGATCTTCTACCATCACAACAAATGGCTAAGAAGATTCTAACAAACTTTGACTGACAAAACAACCCAAAGAGACTCTAGCTAACTAATCTCATATTAATAGGATGACTTATTCTTAACAAAATAACATAAAAGACTCAACAAATCCTCCCTTGAACTTAACTCTCAGCTGAGTTCAGTTCACAAACGTTCATTCCTAGTGCTTCTTTGAGTTTCTGATATGAAGCCAACTTCAGTGGCTTAGTCATTATATCTGCTAGCTACTCCTCTGTACTACAGTAAACTAACTTGATAACACCTTCTTTAGATAATTCTCTTAGAAAATGATACCTCACCCTGATGTTCTTGGATTGCCCGTGCATAACCGGATTCTTGGACAGTTTGATGGTGGAAGTATTATCACATAACAGCACCATCTGTTCAGCTTGGTTGTGACTGATCTCCTTTAAGATTCTTTTCATCCAAATGGCTTGACAAGCACACGTAACAGCAGCTACATACTCTGCTTCAGTGGTCGAGAGAGTCACAATTGGTTGTTTTCGAGATGACCATGCCACAACACCTCCACTCATTAAGAACACATAGTCAGATGTGCTTCTGCTATCATCGATATCTCTTGCATAGTCACTGTCAGTATAAGCTATGAGACCATTTCTTTCGCCATGTTGATACCAGATCCCACAGTTCATTGTCCCCTTCAAGTACCGCATAACTCTCTTTGCCATTGCAAGATGAAGCTGAGTGGGATTCGCCATGAATCTGCTGATGAGACTTACTACAAACATCAAGTCAGGTCACGTTGTAGTGAGGTACATTAAACTGCCTACCATCTGTTTGTAGAGAGTTGAATCGATCCTCACACTTTTTTCATCTTGATCAATACTCTGTCCAGGAACAATTGGGTTATTGACAGAATTGTAGGACTCCATTCTAAATCTGTCAATTACCTCAGCTGCATACTTTCTTTGACAAATGAAGATTCCACCAGCCTTTTGCAACACTTCTATACCAAGAAAATATCTCATTCTTCCCAAGTCATTCATATCAAACTCACTTTTCATAGCACACTTGAACTCTTTAAGCAGATCTTCATCATTGCTAGTAAACAGGAGATCATCCACATAAATACTGACTATTAGAATCTTGCCTTCCTTTTGCTTAACAAACAGAGTTTGTTCACTAGAGCTGCTCTTGAACCCTTGCTTGATGAAGTAGGATTCTATGCGTCTGAACCAGGCTCTCGGTGCTTGTTTCAATCCGTATAGAGCCTTGCGTAGCTTATACAACATATGCTCTTTCCCAGCTATTTCATAACCTTGGGGTTGTTCAACAAAGACATCTTCCTCTAATTCTCCATGTAAGAATGCTGATTTAAATCCAACTGATAGAGTCCCCATCCTTTTGCGCAGCCAAAGCAATAATCATTCTCACAGTGTCCATCCGTGCCACCGGAGCAAACACTTCAGTATAGTCTACTCCATATTGTTGTGAATAACCTTTCACAATAAGTCTAGCTTTGAATTTATCTAACTCCCCTAATTCATTGAGTTTGGTTTTATAAATCCATTTCACACCAATGGTTTTGGTACCAATGGATGGCTCCATCAATACCCATGTCTGATTCTTCTCAATTGACTTGATCTCTACATCCATGGCTTGCCTCCACTTCTCGTCTTTGACTGCCTCTTCAAAACTCGTCGGATCAGAGATAACCATGAAAGCAAGATCATCAACATCAGTACTGTCAACTCCACTTAGATTCACCTCATCATTCTCTGCATCGGATAGACCTTCTCCTGTATTATAATCTGCAGCCCATCATGGTGGTTGTCTGATTCTATTCATCCTTGATGTACCTTCTTCATGTTGGGAGGCAGCAGCAGCTTCAGCCGGAGTGTGTGGTTCATTTGAACTTTCTATATCTCCTCCCTCAAGAGCAGCACTATTAGTATTTTCTTTCCATTCAAGCTCAGTAACTTGTTCAGCAGTATGGCTAGCATCTTAAACCCACGCCTTGTCTTCTTCAAATACCACATCTCGGCTAATGTGAATCTTTTTCTCAACTGGATCATACATCCTAAATGCTTTCGATTCACTGCTATAGCCTAATAGAATGCACTTTACACTCTTGCCATCAAGCTTGGTTCTTTTTACATCAGGAATGTGGACATGCCCTATGCTCCCAAAAATACGGAAGTGTTCCACTGATGGTTTTGCACCACTCCAAGCTTCTTCAGGTGTCATATCTTTCACAACCAAAGTAGGAGATCTGTTGAGCACATAATTTGCTCACTGTACAGCTTCTGGCAAGAACACTTTTGGAATCTCTTTCTCTGTAAGAACAGCCCTTACCATGTTCATCATGGTTCTATTTTTCCGTTCAGCCACTCCATATTGTTGTGGAGTATATGAGGTAGTCAATTGCCTCTTAATTCCATGCTCATTGCAGAATTCCTTGAACTCTCCAAAGTTATACTCTCCACCTCTATCTATTCTCAAGCATTTTATACACATTCTAGTTTCCTTTTCCACAAAAGCTTTGAACAATTTGAAATGATAGAATGTCTCTGATTTTTCTGGAGCAAAGAAAATCCAACACTTCCTAGAAAAATCATCAATAAAGCTTATCAAGTACCTCTTCTAGCTGTTTGATGGAGGAGTGATTGGGCCACACAAGTCAGAGTGGATGAGTTGCAATTTTTCTGTTGCTCTCCATGAACTTTGCTTTGGAAAGGGCATCCGATGTTGCTTGCTTTTCATACACACTTCGCATGTAATTCTCCCATGTCCTATCTCTGGCAGACCGGTAACCATTCCTTTATTGTATAAAATAGTCAGGCCCTTGTAACTCAGATGCCCGTATCTTTGGTGCCACAGATCAGCTTTGTCGGAATTCCCAGCCTGAAGACATTTTTCTTCCTCTGTCTTGTTGCAAGTCTCTGTGAGTAAGACATACATTCGGTTTCTATTCATTACAGACTCAGCAATTTTCCCTTTAGTGGGATGAAAGATGCTGCAAGTCTTGTGGACTCCTCCTTTGAACAACACATCCAATCCCCTTTCCTGAAGTTGCCCGACACTCAGCAGATTGTTCCTTAATTTAGGAACGTAATAAACATCCCTCATCATATAGCTAACTCCATCGAGCGTGATATTTACCACGCCTTTCCCATTGACAATCAGCTTGTGATTATCTCCAAGTTTGACAGCATGAGTAAAAGATGTGTCTAAACTCAAGAACATACCTCGATCACCACACATGTGGTTCGAGCATCCAGAATCAACAAACCAGGTACCATCTTTCTTAGTTCCGTGAAGCTCTACTTCTGCTATTAGAAGGACATCATCCTCTTCCTCCTCTGTGTAGTTTGCTTCTTTCCAACTATGATATTCAAACTGATAATGTCCTAGATTGTGACATTTATAGCACTCGATCAGTGCTTTGCTGATAGCGCGTCCTCTGCCCCTGCCTCGGCCGCCTCTGTAACCCCCTCGACCTCTGCTTCTGACATTGAGTGCTTGTTCATCCTCTTCAGTGTTGATCTTTCTGAACTTTTGCTCATGAACAGCCAAAGAACTTTGTAACTCATCAATAGACATTTTCTCAGTATCTTTGGATTCCTCAATAGAAATCACAACATATGTGAATTTGTCTGTCAGCGTTCGGAGGATCTTCTCGACAATCTTTGAGTCTGGCATGGCTTCCCTATTGCTCCTCATTTTGTTTGAGACTGTCATTACTCGCGCAAAGTAATCCACAATCTTCTTGTCTGTCTTCATGGCCAGAACCTCAAATTCCCTCCTGAGAGTGTTGAGTAGAGATCTCTTCACTCTCCCATTTCCTTCGAACTTCCTTTTCATTGAATCCCAAACAATCTTGGATGTTTTTCGATACAAGATTTGTTCGAACACCGTCCGATCAATCGCCTGGAATAGGTAATGCTTTACCTGATGATCTTTCATCTTGAGATCCTCTAGAACTCTCCTTTGTGTAGCAGTTTGCTCGACTCCTTCTGCAGGTTCATTGTAGCCGTCGGCTACCAGATTCCATAAGCCCTTCACTCACAAAAGATTCTCCATCAATTCACTCCAATGATCGTAGTGACCATCAAAGTGCGGAATTTTTGTGAGGGATTTCTCGTCGCTCATGATTTCTCTCTTGAGTTATTCTGGCTCTGATACCAAATGTGAAGTTTAGCTTCTGAAAATCACAATTGCACCAGAATAACTACACTTTACTCATGAGATTCGAGTGCCTTTTGTACGGCTTACAAACTGAACAACTGAACACTGCTAAAAACAAGGACACGATCTTCTACCATTACAACAAATGGCTAAGAAGACTCTAACAAACTTTGACTGACAAAACAACCCAAAGAGACTCTAACTAATCCCATATTAATAGGATGACTTATTCTTAACAAAATAACATAAAAGACTCAACATCATTAGGCATCTTAAACTCTCGATGACGCTCCTCATCCTGTCTAGCCATAGCTTCTTTGTAGTGATGATCCTACTCTAACAAAGCCTGAAGGACAAATGCCAGACTCAGATTGGAAAGAGACGAAGAAGCAGCGATACAACGAGACATAATGACAAATCTCTCCTAAAATAGGAAGAGAAGGGATCAAGACAGAATCAAAGGATACCGAGCCAAATGAAAACAAATATGTAAATTTTGTGAAATATTCTTACGATTTTGGGATGTATGTACTAATAAACCTTAGGCTCTAATTCCAAAAATAAAACCTTGTCATGTGTCATGTCCTAGAAGTACATGAAGGGCACGTGACTAAGCTAGACAGCATATATATACTTGAGGATCAGTACATACATCTCATCCATTATACTCAGAATAGAATCACAAAGCCATATATAAACACAAATATAGAGAAAGTGATATACAGCAAATAGCAAGTATATCTTATAAATATGCAGTGGAAACAAGATATTCAACAAAGAAACAACAAGTCCTACAAATACTAATTAACATAAAGATATCACAAGTCTGGTATCAATATCATTCTCACATAATGCATAATAACAAGTATGCACAGCCAC
The DNA here is from genome assembly GCA_022839385.1 of Asparagus kiusianus. Lineage (NCBI taxonomy): Eukaryota > Viridiplantae > Streptophyta > Magnoliopsida > Asparagales > Asparagaceae > Asparagus > Asparagus kiusianus. The sequence continues at coordinate 164,266 of BQKN01063545.1, forward strand.
ACAATTGTAGATAACAAATAAAATAACTAAGTACATCAATGTCTCTACATAGAAATCAAAAAGTAAACATAGATAATAAAGTTTTACACTATGAAAGTTGAAACAAAACAGATTAAATAGATAGACAAACTAGTCAATAGAAATTCCATCTAGTAAATATCACTAGGCTATAGGGTGCCCAAAAGCAAGGGGGGAAGATTTAGATTCACCATTGGGGCTAACTAGGATAGTCAGAAAACTCTTTAGCAAGTCGTAAATGAAGGAGTGGCTTATGAACATGTAACATAAAGATTTAGATTCACCATTGGTGCTAACTAGGATAGTCAGAAAACTCTTTTGCAAGTCGTAAATGAAGGAGTGGCTTGTTGATAATCACTTTTTATTATAATTTTATACCCTCATTATCTATTTTATATGAATAAATATACTACTAATAATTTTTTTATCTTTAATTGCAGGTTAATAAAGAATAAATCTCAAAACCCTCATCTCTCAACAAAAGCCCGTGATTTAATGAAGAAATGAAGCCATGAAGCCTAATGAATTCTATCAACTATTTAATGAAGAAATAAATCAAAGCCCAAGCCCAAGAGTCCAAGAAAAGCCCAAAAGCAAACAACAAGAAGAATCTGCGAACAACAAAAGGAGAAGGGTAGGCATCGATGCCTGCATCGATGGGGGCATCGATGCCCGCATCGATGCCTGTATCGATGTAGGCATCGATACCCTAGGCAGTTAGTTACGAATTAAGGGCTGATTTTTGATGGTTTTGGATAAGATTTCAATCCAAGAGCTCATATTCATTGATGTTTACTATAAATAGGGGTAGAGAGTGAGGGGTTAGAGGTGTGAAAATTTTTGTAACTCCTTTTGGAGAGAATGGCTACTCTTAATTGAGAAGGCCTTTCAAAATTGTAACTTTTTATTACAATTAATAATAATAATTTTTTCACCACTTTAAAATTTTCTCTTCTTCTCTTTGTTGGATAATGAAGATGAAGATGAAGATGAAGAATTATTTGAAGGTTTACATTTTCTCTTTTATTTCTTTTTTATTGCTTATTAGTGTAGATTTATTTTTATGCTTGTAGTTAGATTTTATTTTCTTGTTAAATAGCCAAGAGGCTAGAACCCTCTTGCCTTAGATTTATTTCATGCTTATAGAGTAGATTTATTTTCTTACATTTAATTCTTGCAATTTTATTTTGTAGTTTAGATTTTGTAATTTATTTTTTAGTTTAGATTTTGCAATTTATTTTGTAGTTAGATTTTAATTTCTTATACTATTCACCTTGAGGCTAGAACCCTCTTGGGTTTAGTTTTTCTTTTTATTTATTTTTATTTTGTTTGATTCACCTTTAGGCTAGAACCTTCTAGGGAATCACTATTTTCTAAGAAGTGGGTTCAATTTTAGATTACCCATATCTATAATTGAATCCATCATCTTTAATTTCTTGCATTTTCTTTTATTCTAGAATTTTGTTCTTCATTCTTGATTTTTTATTTGTTTCTTGATTTTATTCATTTTTCCTTCTCACCTTATTGATCACACTCATTCTTTGTCACATCCACTCTCACTTAAATTTTGCGCCGCTTCACACACTATCACTTTCACTCTCATTATCTCTCTACAATCACATTTACTCATCACTCCTATTTGTCACGCACACAAAATAAGAACCAATTTTATATTTTCTCCTACAAAACACCTTCCTTGTGGGATCGATATCTTTATACTATAACTTGACACGGTTGTGCACTTGCAACCTTTTTGGTACATGTTTATACCGCATCAAGTTTTTGGGGCCGTTGCCGGGGAAGGTGCTAAAATAGGATTTTATTATTTTGGTTCTTTAACATGTGTGTTTTTCTTGTGAAGGAACCGCTTGGAGCTTGAAAGTCTTGGATTGAAGATCAAGAATTTAGAGAATTGCTTTCGGGTAAGTTCTCTTTCTAGTTTTTAATTCCACCCTTTTTTAGTTAGCTTCACAATTAGAGACACTTAGGATTTAAAAAAAACAAAAAGATTTTATTTTTGTTGACCATAATAAAATCCATCTTTCACTTGGACATTAACTAACAAGATAATAAATTCAAACAAGAGCTCTCTCCTCACATTTGATTGTTGTTGACCATAATTAAAAAAAGATTTTCTTTTTATCATCCTTTGTAGTCGCTTTTTAATTTCTAGGGTTGCATTTCATATAGTGTAGGAATTCACCAAAGTGATCGTAGCACTTGATTTAGCACACACTTAAAACATTCTTAAGGAAAAAACCCCAATCAAGATAAGGTAAGGGATTTCATCACCCTTTCCTTAGCTCACAAATCACTAATTCCTCACTTCACAAACCCAAACCTTCTAAAACTCATTAGACATTGGCCCCTAAAGATTCGAGCTCAATAAGGAACAAGAAATCCTTAAGTGAACCGGTTTAAGTTTTCTCAGAATAGTTGGTGTCTAAGGCAATGTTTAGGGGTTATGTAAAGCGCTCCGTAAGGAACGAGGTACTTAATTGATCTCTGATCACCCTCTAGTACTATCCTTACTTGGCTAACTACTTGGGTAAAACTTTAATCTTTTCACTGTAGGAGTTTTTGGTTAGGAGCTGGTCTAGTTGAGTTAGGCTAAACCCTAGAATTAGAGTTGATTGAAAAGTGATTGTTTTGATTTGTTTTAGTTAGGATTTTTCTTTTTCTTTATCTTTTCGGAAAAAAAACTAATTTTCTTTCTTTCTAAAAAAAATTGTTTTGGTGTATGCAAACTTGGGTTCGGGATAATTCTCATCGTTTAATCCGTGTTGAACCAATCCAAGAAATGGAAAATCAACCAGTTCTTCAGGATATGTATTACCCCACCAGAAATGCAATTCCATCTTGCATAAGACTCCCCAAAGTAAATGGAGCAAATTTCGAGCTTAGACCGCATTACATAAACATGCTTCCCAAATTCCTAGGTAATGAAACAGAAGATGCATATATTTTTATCTCGGAATTTGAGGAAGTGTGTATTATGATTAAAATAAGAGAATTAACCGAAGATGCAATTATGCTCAGATTTATTCCATTTGCCCTTAAGGACAAAGCTAAAAAATGGTTGTACAGCTTACCGACAAATTCCATCTCAACTTGGGAGGAATTTGTCACCGTTTTTCTTAAGAAATTTTTCCCTATTCACAAAACGGTAAAGCTTAGGAACAGCATTCAAAACTTCAAAATTGTCCTGGGAGAGCCATTTTGGAAATATTTTGACCGGTTTAAAGATCTTTTAATCCAATGTCCTCATCATGGTCTAGAAAAATGGCGATTGTGCCAAGTCATATATGAAGGATTGGACTATTCTTTAAAAACATCTTTAGAATCGATGTGTCAGGGAGATTTTATGAGGAAAAACGCAGATGAAGCTTGGGAATTCCTAGAGAGTCTATCTAAGAAAACAATGTAGTGGGAACACTGTGATGATAGGGTTTCATCAGTTCCCCAATCTAAGTCTAGTGGTCTTTCCTTGGCGTCAAACATTGCTTCTGAAGCGAAGATGGCGACGATTCTGTAGAGGTTAGAAGCTTTAGAAGTTAAGGAACGAGCTCCAGTTCAAATCAATCATGTTTCTGCCCAAGGATGTCATAATTGTCAGTCTCCTACCCACGTTTCAGAGGAATGCCCTCTCCTAGGAAATAATCAGTCATTAGGACAGATGAACGCTGCATTCCAGCGCCCTAAAAATGATCCATTTTCTCCAACCTACAATCCAGGTTAGAGAAATCATCCCAACTTTGCATGGAATCAAGGAAATTCTCCCGGAACTCAAAACTTCACTCCCGCTTCAACCCAACAATTTCCTAGGGGAAACACAGTTCCTTTCAATCCATAATTTCAACAACCCAATCTGCCGTATCAAAATCAGTCTCCTCTTCATCAAGCTGTAATTCAGACTTCTCACAATCCAGATCATGATAAACGTCTCAATGTCTTGGAAAGGGGTTTGGAAACCATAATTAAGGCCTCCACTCAAACCACGAATATGTTGACTCAAACGTCCAGCACTCTGAATTCCTTTATGCAATCAACCGGACAAATGCTCAATTCCAACACTCAAGCTATAGCTAGATTAGAATCCCAGCTTGGTCAATTAGCTAGTGCCGTGAGTGAAAGAGAGAAAGAAAAATTTCCGAGTCAACCTGTGGTCAACCCTAAGGACACAGGATGCAGTTCATCCTATGAAGCCAAAGTGAATGCAATCCATTCACTTCGGTCAGGTAGACAGGTCGATAATCAAGTAAGAACTCCTCCAAGTCAAACTCTTGATCCAGTACAAATTCCTTCTCCTTCTCCTTTTGGTGAATCTATTCAACAATCACCCTCCTCAGATGACCAAGAACCTGAACCCGAACCTAAGCCTGCTTTTGATAGGTTTAGACCAGTTGCTCCTTTTCCAGATAGACTCAGGCTTAGGAAACACTCCCCTCAAGAGGAGAAGATCCTAGAAACATTCAAGCAGGTTAAGGTCAATATTCCTCTCTTAGATGTAATTGAACAAATTTCATCTTATGCTAAATTTTTAAAAGAATTATGCACTAAGAAGAGGAGAATAAATGTTCCAAAGAAAGTCTTTTTAGCCGCTAATATCAGTGAAATGCTATCAAATCCCATACCTTTGAAACGTAAAGATCCAGGTTCCCCCATCATTTCATGTATCATTGGTAATACTCACATTGATAAGGCGCTCTTAGACTTAGGGGCCAGTGTCAATTTGCTTCCATATTCAGTCTACCAGCAATTGGGTCTAAGTGTACTGAACCCAACCAAATGCAATTTACAATTGGCTGATAGATCTGTTAAGGTTCCTATGGGTGAGTTAGAGGATGTTCTGATTAAGGTTAGAGATTTTATTTTTCCAGTTGATTTTGTAGTCTTGGAAACACAGCCTGTTTCCAATCCCAAAGGACAGACACCTGTCATCTTAGGACGACCTTTCTTAGCCACTTCTAATGCTCTCATCAACTGTAGAACTGATCAAATAAAGCTATCCTTTGGGAATTTGACTACTGATCTTAACATTTTTAACCCAGGGGACCAGCCAAATAATCAGCCTCTAGAAATAAATTACTTTCAGGAAAGATCAGAAGAAGAAGAAGAAGAAGAAGAGTCTGATTTGAGTTTTGAGGAAATTTTTGATGAAGAGTTAGAGTTTTTAGAAGAAGCAGATCAGGTCCTTGAGAATAATAAAACTGTGTTAAACATTTGCTGCTTTGAATTAAATTTTGAAGAACTTTTTCTTGATGAACTTAGATTCTTGGAGAATAATCAACAACCAAATTTTCAGAACTTCACAGAATAATTGGTTGTTAGAAAACAAAACTTCACAGTACAAGAGTCTAAGTTAATTAAGAAATGTAAAATGCATGACACCAATAATACCTACCTTACTTTGTTGCAAGAATTACTGAACACCCCGAAATGCTTGGAAATTCATATTATTGATTATATCATTCTGAATTTTTTTAAAATCTGGAGAAGAATTTTCAACAGTAAGGTAGGATTCAATGTAGAACAGGAACTCTTCTTGTTGAATATCTCATTCTACATTGTTTATTTTGTTTATTTCAGAATAATAAAAAGAATTTATTCTTCTCTCATTTGAGAGTTTCTTGTTCAGTTGTTAAAAAAAAGAAAAGAAAAAAATAATTTTTTTGATTTCATCCTCCCTAGACCAAAGGTAATTGCAGATTTTTATCAGCCGACCAAATGTAAGTGCTTCACTTCTTATCTGTTTTACTTCATGCATCATAGAGTTTGCATTGAGGACAATACAAAATTTAGGTGTGGGGATAGGAATTAGTTATTTTCTCTCTTTATTTTACATTTTTAGTTACATTTTTTATTTTTTTCCTTTTTCTTTAAAAAAATTTAAAAATATCGTCACTTGCCAAATTGATAGAGTTATGTAATAATTGATTTATTTGATAAATTTGAAATTTTCTAATCCCTAGTTGGTTATTTACTTAAGTTCACCTTTTATGATAACTCTAAATAAATTTCTTAAGAAATGATTTTCAAAGTAGTATACTTTACTTAAGCCTTAACTTGGACTTTTATTTAAAATAATAAAATTTTTGCATGCTTAACTTAGAGTTGAAAATAATTTTTTTCAAAGTGTCTTGATTTACATATTTTCAAAATATATATACATATACAAAAAAAATTTGCAAAATTTTCAAAAGAAGAGTGCGAAAAATGGGCACAAAAAAAAAACTCTTGAATTCAAGGTGATTCTATCTTATAAAGCCTAAGCTGACCAAGTAATTAAGCCCAAGGAGTATTTCCATACTTAATGACCTAAACCCATTTGGGTTAGGATCCATTAGCCCAAAACTCATTAAATAGTCACTTAGAAAGCCCGTTAAAGTAGAAAAAATCACCAAGGAAGAAAGAGTTAAAAAATTTAAAAAAATAATAATAATAATAAATGTTTTATAGTTGTATATATGGTCTTGGAAAATATTTTAAATCAAGCAACTTGAAAATTATTTAAAACAAAGAGTTAGCATGATCTTTTTAAAACTTTTAAATTAAACTTCTAAGTTTGGCTTGGTTTTGTATTGCTACAATGAGAAGATTTTCTTGAAAATATACCTTAGAGTTATATATATAAAAATGTTTTCTTGAGTGATAGCTGGCTCCAATTAGATTATCTAAAAGTTGTCAAGTGAATTTAGTTATTTACTGACTTCTTTAATTTGGCAAGTTGACCGAATTTTGTGGGTATATTCACTGCAAACCCTTACGAGACTACAACTCGTCCACTAGGGTAACCTAGGGGTTTAAAAGCTTGTTGTATGCGCTAAGTACAACCGCGATTCCTACGAAAGTGAGTTAGGATTTTCTTTTTATTTTCTTTGCTAGAGGACTAGCAAAATTTTAGGTGTGGGGGTATTTGATAATCACTTTTTATTATAATTTTATACCCTCATTATCTATTTTATATGAATAAATATACTTCTAATAATTATTTTTATCTTTAATTGCAGGTTAATGAAGAATAAATCTCAAAACCCTCATCTCTCAACAAAAGCCTGTGATTTAATGAAGAAATGACGCCATGAAGCCCAATGAATTCTATCAACTATTTAATGAAGAAATAAATCAAAGCCCAAGCCCAAGAGTCCAAGAAAAGTCCAATGTCCAAAGCCCAAAAGCAAACAACAAGAAGAATCTGCGGACAGCAAAAGAAGAAGGGTAGGCATCGATGCCTTTATCGATGGGGGCATCGATGCCCGCATCGATGCCTGTATCGATGTAGGCATCGATACCCTGGGCAGTTAGTTACGAATTAAGGGCTGATTTTTGATGGTTTTGGATAAGATTTCAATCCAATGGCTCATATTCATTGATATTTACTATAAATAGGGGTAGAGAGTGAGGGGTTAGAGGTGTGAAAATTTTTGTAACTCCTTTTGGAGAGAAGGGCTACTCTTAATTGAGAAGGCCTTCCAAAATTGTAACTTTTTGTTACAAATAATAATAATAATTTTTTCACCATTTTAAATTTTTCTCTTCTTCTCTTTGTTGGATGATGAAGATGAAGATGAAGATGAAGAATTATTTGAAGGTTTGCATTTCTTTTTTATTTTTTTTATTGCTTATTAGTGTAGATTTATTTTTATGCTTGTAGTTAGATTTTATTTTCTTGTTAAATAGCCAAGAGGCTAGAACCCTCTTGCCTTAGATTTATTTCATGCTTATAGAGTAGATTTATTTTCTTGCATTTAATTCTTGTAATTTTATTTTGTAGTTTAGATTTTGCAATTTATTTTATAGTTTAGATTTTGCAATTTATTTTGTAGTTAGATTTTAATTTCTTACACTATTCACCTTGAGGCTAGAACCCTCTTGGGTTTAGTTTTTCTTTTTGTTTATTTTTATTTTGTTTGATTCACCTTTAGGCTAGAACCCTCTAGGGAATCACCCTTTTCTAAGAAGTGGGTTCAATTTTAGATTACCCATATCTATAATTGAATCCACCATCTTTAATTTCTTGTATTTTCTTTTATTCTAGAATTTTGTTCTTCATTCTTGATTTTTTTTTATTTGTTTCTTGATTTTATTCATTTTTCCTTCTTACCTTATTGATCACACTCATTCTTTGTCACATCCACTCTCACTTAAATTTTGCGCCGCTTCACACACTATCACTTTCACTCTCATTATCTCTCCACAATCACATTTACTCATCACTCCTATTTGTCACACACACAAAATAAGAACCAATTTTATATTTTCTCCTACAAAACACCTTCCTCGTGGGATCGATATCTTTATACTATAACTTGACACGGTTGTGCACTTACAACCTTTTTGGTACATGTTTATACCGCATCACTTGTGAACATGTAACATGAATCATGAATGTAAGATTGGTAGAAACATAAGAAAGACTATATAACTATATTGTTTTACTTGTTTTAATGAACATGAAACATGCATCTCAAAAATCTAGATCACAAACAGAGATAGAAGATAACCAAAACAACAACGCAGGAGAGATATCAACAAGAGTGGGATAATTGTGGAGTGTGATGCAAAGATAGTGTGTGCATCTAACTATACTCAGATTTTAGTTAATCTTGTTTAGAGAAAGCTCTCACATGATAATGTGTGTTTGGCGCCCCCTTGAGAATATTATTTGGGTTCTTACTTTACTTAGTTTATGTGCACGGACTCATTTGGCACCAGCGCTCAAACACAACTCTGAGCCACACATTATCTATGAGATATCCAAATCCCTCCCAATTATTAACCCATATGAGCATTTTTATTACTAGGTTATACATAACATATTATGTACTAGCTCAAAATAACTCAATTCATAGAGAACATCCATCATGTGAGTGCCCTGTTCGACTGGATTTCCAAAGCAAATGAAGCATGATTGTCAAATAACAAGTCAATATAACTTGATACATGTGGATAGTTGATCTCTTTCTTGGCTTATTATTTTTTATACTTGATCAAATTTTTGGTGGTGAAGAATCATGATTCTCCAGTCATAGTCATAATGTATCCCAAACCGAGAACTTTCTTGGTTCAAATAGAGATGGCTCTTGATCTAGCATCACGGGATACTCCCAATATCTAAACATAAGCAATCATCATCATCATGTATATAGCATATCATGAAGCCTAATCAAGCATAACCTTGGGACCAAGTCTCATGATAACGAACCGAGCAAATAAATGTACAAGGTATAACCTAAGCCAACATGCATAAATGTACAGGATTCTAGGTCATCTCATAACATAACATAATATCGCGGAAGCATAAAGTAAACACTATGTGATAACATAGTACAACAAGCCTTACTTGGATATGTGAACATGGATATATCATGAATTTGATAAAGTGATCATAAACAAGGAACAATACCAAGCGACTACTTTATTATCTATTTTATCTCAAGATGGTAAGAATAAGCTTAATTGCATAAGTGATATCATAATCCATGAAAGTATTCCAAATAATCATGAAAAATAGGCTTAAATGGATCAACTTCCTAAAATCTAAAGAAAATGTTTTCTTGTCCTGAGTGGTGCGCTCGAAAGTTGGTTACGTGTGTTCACCCCAATGCCACATCAACTAAGTTCTAATAGCAAGACTGATAAATCCAAAACTAAAAATCATTTCCAAAAAATTGCTTGAGCATGTGCACTTATTGTTTAGCCATGTACGCTCAAACCTTGTAAAAAAACTGCTCGGGGGTGGGGGGGGGGGGGGGGGGGTCACTGAGTGCTTGTGTTGGACAGGTCGAGCACGTCACTCATGCTGAAATCCTTGAGTCTCAAAACAATTTCAATCAAATACTTCCTTGATTTAAAATCAAAGTAAAAACCAACTTTAGTCCAAGTTCTGTAATGCCAAGAGTATATTATTCAACCAATTTTCACATCAAATCATTAAGTATTCTCAAATACATTATTATTGCTCGAGAGCTTGCAATCCAAACAAAAAATGGGGACAACCCCTTATCTAAACTACTCTTCAATATCCAAAATTGTTATTGAAAATTAGAGATCATAGAGTACACAAAAATCCATGAAAAAACACATGAAAATATGAGTTAAAGACTCTATCTTATAAATGTATCATTTATCTATAACAATGGGTGCTTCTTGTTAAAAGAGATTTTGCATTAAGATCTTCCTCTTTGAGAGATACTTCCATTGATCAAATCCCACAAAATTCAAAATAAACCCAATCCAAACAAAACTTGTATCATTAGCAAGAAGAGAGTTAGATCTTTAAAATCATAAATCAAAACTTAAAAAAAATATTTTAGCTAGAAAGTACTTACATTGATCCGTAGAAGCCTTCCTCTCTTGGCCTCCAAGCTCTCCAATCTCAGCTCTAGTCTGACGAGGGGGACGATTTTTATATGACGGATTATGAAACCCCAAATAAATAAAAATTAAAGCTCAAAACTTAATTTTTTAACAAAGAATAAAATAAAATTTGTGACTTTTTACTTGATGAAGGAATGTGACATGAGTAAAAAATTAAGGATTTAACACAATCGGATGGTTCAAATTTACTTGATGGAAATTTGCTGTTGGAATTGTTTTGAAGTGGGGTGGGTTCTTTACAAGAAAAACTGTCATAATATTCATAGTAATGTGCTCCCACTTTCATTATGGTATTAGCAATGGTTGCAATAACTAGTAGTCTTCTAGTGCTCCGCCTTTATATGCTGACACATGAGTCATTTGGACACATAGTCGCAATGTTGCCTTTAATACAGTCCCCCCAAAAGTGCATTGTTAAGTCTTTATATATCTTTATTCCTCTCGGATGAAAAAGAAACATCAAACTATGATCTTTAAAAAAATAATTCTCTACAAAATTCCCCTGCTTGAAACACAAATGATTGTCTTTTCTCTTTCCTTAAAACTACTATTATTTATATCTTAGTGAGCTCTCTATAATGCAACTATTGCTCCTTAATACGATTGATCAATAAAGGTTGTACTTGTATATTCATCCATTGTTCGTGAGTACCTAGTGGAATAACTTCAACACCTTAATTCTAAATCTCTGCAATTAACTTCTTCTACATTGTGAGCATCATAATGCTTGGTGGTCTGTTGAGTGCATCAGGGAAAATATTACTTTACCTAGATAATATTGAAGATCGATATCATAGTCCACCATGAGTCCTAACCATCTTCTTTGATGCATATTAAGCTCCTTCTAGGTATATGTAAAACCCTGAAATTTTTGAAAATATTATTGTAAATAATAGTAAACAAGTTATATTGTGATTGGTGATCATTCTGGGATGAATGAATTAGTTTGGAATCGATTTGAGATCGATTCGCAGTTTCAGAAGGACTGTTGTTTTCGACCTATCTTTGGGTCGGTCGACTGATTCTTCAGACCAGTCGACCGATTGCTCTTTAGAGCTTAGGTTCACGTCAGGTCGGTTTATATATATATATATATATATATATATATACAAACCTAAAAGTTCATTTCCTCTCTTCTTCATCTCTCTCACGTTGGGCAGCAGTCACCACCACTCTAAACCCTAGATTTCTTGAGGAGAAAGACGGCGACTTTCGTGAAGAAAGGATCGAGTTTTTCTCATGTTTGCGGAATAAAAACTTCTTCTCAAGGCAAAATCATCATCTCCTGAATGAGGTATTGATAATGCATTTCTGTGTTACTTGTTCATGGGTTTTGGAGTTGATATTTAGTGACTCACAATTTGAGATACATGATATATATGAGGGTTTCCTTGTTTGGATTATTCCCTCCACATACTTATCTCATGTTGTGGATTTCTAAATCTTAACTCCTCTTGGTATTAGCTATATGATACATATATATGTGTATACATATGCATGCATGTTATATGTATTATTTTATGTGTTTTACACCCCCCTAGGAGCGGTGGAGATGTTCTTGCTAGCACTCTGACGCTTGTTAATTCCATCTTTTTCAGGTAGCTAGTCAAGGGTAGGGAGAGCCACAGGTTGACGAAGATTCAGTATAGTCTATCGTCATTCATAGGTAGTTAGTTGGTGCTCCACAATGGATAATTTATTATTTTAGACTTTTAGAAATGTAATTATTTTTTGGGAGGCTAAGCGCATTTGTACAGTTCAGTTGACTCTTATATTTTAGAGACTTATTGTTCTTGTCTCAATTTATCAGATGTATTTTCTTTTCTTCTGTTGGGACATAATTTATAGATACTATTGGATATCTCATCTCTACATTTTATTCCTTGTATTTTCATTCTTTATATCTGCTTGTACCCTCACTACTTTACATTTGATATCTACTAGAGTGACAGCGATTGTGACAGTAAAACATGTTTATACACGGTGTTTGGTGCATGGCAGGTTTGATATCTCTGGGTTCACCTTGAACTATAGACATGTGTGAAAATAGGGGTGTCACTGTTGGTATCAGAGCTCTTCTTCCAATATCATTAGGGTATCATGTGTCATATCGTGGAGCTAGTATATAGTTTCCTTAGGGCTCATGTGTAGAGTTCGCTAGGGATTCCTAGATTGTGTGAGACTGTAATGCGCATGATTCAAAAATTTTCAAGAAAAATTGTTAATGCTTATCTTACTTTGGTTACAAAGTGTTTTTGAAAATATTATGTGTTATGATTTCCTATTACTAAATATTATATGATTAGCATTTGTGGTCTCATTTACTTTGTCTGATAAGCTCTCCTCCTAAAATTTTAGATGTTAGGACGAGGACGTGATCGAGGTAGATCCCGTACCCGGGGAGCTGGGCAAGCTGAGCCAGAGCCTGAGTCATAGTAGGCTCCACAGTATCTGAATGATCTCCTAGAACCGATTGTAGCCAGACTGGCATCGCTCGAGGAGCAAGTGGCGAATCCAGAACCGTCAGTGGTACCACCTCCCGTGGTGTCGCCGCAAGCAATAACTGTGCCTATTGCAGAAGCATCACTAACGGTTATACCACCACCAGGTGTAGACAGAGCTACAAAGCAGGAGGCTTGGCTCTGTCTGGTTGAGAAGTATCAAAACTTGAGGGCTCCAGAGTTTCAGAGTTCATCCGATTCACTTGCAGCCCATAAGTAGAAGGAGGATGTGGGGAACATCTTAGATTTGCTAGATGTCGACCCAGTCGAAAAGCAGAGGTTAGCAGCGTTCAGCCTTAAGGTCGATGTCAGAGGATGGTATAGACTCCAATTTACACAGAGCAGTGGATGGCACTTACTTGGGAGGACTTCATCTACTTCTTTGATGAGCAGTATATATCTTCTGCGACAAAGGCAGGGAGAGAAGCAGAGTTATCTCAATTGGAGCATGGAGACATGTCAGTGGCGGATTATGAGAGCAAATTCATGTGTCTACTCAGGTTCATAGTCATGTGGCAGACAGGGGAGTGTCAGGTTTAGATGTTTATGATGGGACTTCATCCAAGCCTTCATCTTGTATCTCGATGTTTCCACTCAATGCGAGAGGTAGCTGACACCGCCAATGCTCAGGAGACTGAGACCGTCATGTTCCAAAAGAGCAAAGAGGGAAACTCTAAAGCGGAATAGTCCTAGGTTAAGGACAAGGGTAAGAGGTCATTTTCAGGTCTCGGAGGACCCCAACAGCTGAGCAAGGGTTCTCAACAGCAGCAGCAATGTTTTCATAAGAAGGGATCATAGCCGGATTAGAGAGTGTTGTAGCAGCGCAAATTTTAGGGCGTTTGTTTTCATTGCCATAAGTTCGGCCATAAATCCGTGGAGTGTCGTAGTACACTAGCAGGAGGCCAGCTGGGCAAAGGTCAGGGTAAGCACCAGAGTCAAGGTCAGGGCCAGTAGCTGAGACTTAAGGCACTACCGCCAATTTCGAGGATCAAGGGTCAGTGCATGCTATTAAGAAGTTTCCTCGGGGACAAATGATTCCATATGCTTCAGAGCCTTCAACACAGTAGTCCACAGCTTCCGACAAAGTTTACCTAGTTATACCACGTGACCATGGTGCGAGAGAGCCTTCAGAGCCTTCTTTGTGAACTCCTCCCCAGTCTGTATTCTTTTTTATTCAGGAGCTTCACATTCATTTATCTCTTATGCCTTCATAGATAGACTTCAGTTAGTTGCACATCCCTTAGACATCCCTTTGTCAGTTTCTACTCATTTAGGTGAGGTATCCCTATTAGAGAGTATTTGTAGTAGATGTGTTGTCACCCTAGACGAGTTTGAGTTCATAGTTGATTTGATCGTATTGCGCATTGTTGGCCTTTTTGTTTTGATGATGTTTAACAAATAATTTACTACTAATATTGTTTGTCTAGTGTTTGTGTTTTTGTATTTATTATAGACAAACAATATGTTGGAGGTTGGATGGAATTGCGCCATAACGATCATATCAATGGAGGTTGGCGGAATATCAGTATGAAGCAATGCAATTCAAGTTGAAGATCCAAGTTCAAGCTTCATCCGCAAGTTTACCAAGAAGAGCTTATTGAATATCAAGATCATTGCTTGGTATATTAGTTTAGGTTTTATATTATGTATTTAGTGTTGACCTTCATGTTTTGATGATGATTTACAAACAATTTACATCTAATGTTGTTTATCTAGTATTTGTGTTTTGTATTTATTCTAGGCAAACAACAAGTTGGAGAATGGATGGAATAGCGCTTTAACGACGATATCAAATAGAGGTTGGCGGAATTGTGGAGTGAAGCTTATGCAATTCAAGTTCAAGATCCAAGTTCAGCTTCATCCGCATAGTGTACCAAGTCAAGCTTATTGAAGATCAAGATCGGCTTGGGTAATCTAGTTTAGGTTTTATACTATGTGTGTTAGATACTCTAAGCTCAATATCATATACACACACATTTTATTGGTTTCCTTGTATATATATGTAGTCATATATATATACAACACAAGTTTTGGTTTTTATGTTTATAAATATAAAATTACATATTTCATATTTATTATTGTGATTTGGTTTAACTACTTAGATATGAAACAAACATATTTTTATATACATACTCATATGTTTTATTTTCTATTGTATTTGTAAAAATATTATATTCTTAGTTTTTGGACTTAACAATAATCATATACATATTTTATTAAGTCTACATAATCATTGTGCAAAGTTTTAAAACATGGTTTAGCCTAAATATCAAAATTCATATGTTTACTATCATGTCTGCAATCATTTTCCAAAGTTTTACATTTTTTAGAATTTATTTGATATTTTTAAACAGACTTTTAAAATCAGCATTTCACTTTCAAATTGTCAATTTCATATATCAGTTCACGGTTGATCACCACTGTCGACCGCGCCTTTGTTTTTAGCCTACGAAGGTAACAGAAACTTTCACGGTCGACCGTCACGGTCGACCGTCAGCTCGAATTTTCCCACGATCGACAGCCACGGTCGACCGCCATAGTATCTAAAAGTTTTCTGAGTTTCAAAGCTGGCTCGCGGTCGACCGCGAGTTTTCCACAGTCGACCTCCGTTCACTCCAACAGATCTTTTTGTACAGAATCGTATTCCTGATTTTTTAGGATTTTTGTTGTTTATTTGGGGTTTTGGCTGTTGGTTTCTCTTCCTATAAAAACCCCTCAACCCCTCTTCTACATATAGGAATTTGGAGAAAGTTTTAAACAAGTTTAAGAGGGTTTTACAGTTTGTTTCAAAGTTGGTTTTTGTTTACAAAGGAGGAAGCTTACATTGCAAATTGAGGGATTCATTCTCAATCTTATTCATCCTCTCCTCTAAGTTTATAGAGAAGTTTTCTAACTCTTTTCTCTAGCAATTTTATTATTGATTTTTATATTCTTATTATTGCTAGTTTGCTATTTGAGTTAGATTTTATTTTCTCTTTGTTTTACACACACACAACCATTGAGCTTATTGTATTTACATTCATAGTATAATTGGGTTATGGGACTGTGTAACTTAGAGAGTGAGCTTATAATTTGTTCTCATCTATTGTAGAGAACAAACACTTTGTATTGTGCTTAATTATGAGATCACTTTGTAATATACTTGTACACCGAGAGAAGTGTGTGGCGAGAGTCGGGGATCGTCCCAAGAGGAGTGGCGTCCGTTGACGAACCTAGGGAGAGGTTGTATCCGAGCACTAGAGGGAGACACGTCTAGTTTAACACTTGAGAGGGTGTAAAGTGGGATTGCAAGAGTGTGTGAGTTAAAGAGTTTTCGGTAAACTAGAAAACCGTATTGTGTGGTGTAAACGTTATTCGGGTGAACGTAAAAAACCCGGTTGTGATAGTAGATTTCTCCCCAGGAGTGGGGAGCGGAGACGTAGGACGGAAGGTCCAAACTCCTTGATCATTTGATTGTGTTTGAGTGTGCTTTGGCGTTCATTTATATTTGTGCTCATTGCTCATATCGTATTTGTCTCATTATCTAGCTTGTCCACTACATTGTTTACATTTGTTTATGTTACCCTTGTGTTTGTATATCCCTGTATATATCATATAGTATATCTCTTTGTTAGGATATATCACGTTGTGTATATTGCATATTCTTGCTCATAAGTAATTGGATATCATCTTGCAAGAATAATTTGTTAATTAATTTTAATTGGCATAAAATCGGATTAGATTAGCATAAGACCCTAATCACCCCCCCCCCCCCCCCCTCTACCTCTACCTCTAGGGTCTAACATTTAGTACTTTAAGCTCAATATCATATACACACATATTTTATTAGTTTCTATGTATATATATCTATATATATATATATAGTTATATATATAAACATTTTAGTTTTTGGTTTCTATGTATATATTGTACAGTTATATATACATACACATTTTGGTTATTGGTTTTATCCACAAACAAAGGTTTTTCAAATAAATTCCAAAAATTATTTATACATGTTTGTTTTCATGTGGGTAAGTTATTTTAGTTTAGTTATATAAATATGAAACAAATATACATTCATATTCATATGTTTCATTTCTATTGTATTTGGAAAAATATTATGTTTATGGATTGAAGACTTGTTTATACTATTTTCATATTTTTATAAGTCTCTAAATCCATTCTAAAGTGTTTCAAAGTTTTGTTTAAGTAATTTTGGTAAAATTAAGTTTCAACATGCTCATACTTATGTAATTTTGTAAAATAATGAGATTTCATAAATGGGAAGTGCTTTTTGAAAACCATCACGTGTAAACTTGTAAATCCAAACAAATTATTAAATGCAAAGTTATTATATATTAGGAATATAAAATACGAGGGACGTAGTCTCGTGTTGGCTCTCATTGGCATCAAATCCATCACGTGCATCACTTGAAAACCAAATAAATTATTAAATGCAAAGTTATTATATATTAGGAATATAAAATATTGATGAACATAATAACAAATTAATACATATATCGGGTAGTGAATCCTGACGATGTGATGGACTCACAGGGGATGTTGCGTCTATATTCCTACAATATCTACTAAAATAATAAATAATGCTAGGAGCACACTCTCAACCACACTTTCACACTTTCTATAGTGCTAATAGGTCATGCATGATATTTTTTTAAAATATCTTGCATGGCCCACTAGCACTATAGAGAGTGTGGAGGTGTGGTTGGGAGTGTGGTTGAGGGTGTGCCCCTAGTGGGACTCTAAAATAA
Source organism: Asparagus kiusianus (assembly GCA_022839385.1). Classification (NCBI taxonomy): domain Eukaryota; kingdom Viridiplantae; phylum Streptophyta; class Magnoliopsida; order Asparagales; family Asparagaceae; genus Asparagus; species Asparagus kiusianus. The sequence goes on from BQKN01063545.1 coordinate 181,919, forward strand.
TAGATACAACACTCGTACATTATGCATAAACAATTTCTCACTAGAATTAAATCAATTAGACAAATTAGTACCTTCAAGAGCAACAATTAGGTGGAGATAATGGACTCGATGAAGGCTATGAGGATGTACTTGCAAAATCATATAAAATAATATATATGATGCATGCATATGTATATCACAAATATGATATCTTTGAATAAATTAATACTTATACCGAATAATGACCTTGCTCGATCTCAGAATTTTCTCCATATCTGTCTTATCGTATTGCTCATCTGCAAGTTAAATTATTAATATATGTAAATTTAATTTTTATTGGAGACATGTTAACAAAATACATGAAATTTTATAACTGCATTGATAAAATCAAAGATATATACATTAATACTTTAAATATCCACTTTCAAAGTCTACAAGTATCAAATAAGTTATATTTAATCTCCCACATTACAGATGTCAAATCTATTCTGCGGAATATACATAATGTGGAAGAATCAGAAAAACCAGATTTTCTGGCATAAGTCGACTCAT